>JANTPZ010108470.1:0-13412 GCA_025593235.1 Vachellia pachyceras | reverse complement strand
CGCGACGAAAGAGGTCCAAGACAGAGCAAAGCTCAACCACGACGATTGCTCGAATCCAATCAACGCGAGAAACGTTTCTATCCGACTAAGCATCCGATCCAGCTGAGTCTCTTCCGGTTCGTGATGATCATCTCCTTGCCCCTGGTGGTCTTGTCCTGCTTCGACGTCGTTTCGATTCGAATTTGAGGTGATCAATGGAGTTTGAGCATGAGGTTGCTCTGTTCGTACAAGCAGATTGGAGGCCATGAATTGCCTGTGTTTAAGGCATTTCCAAATCAAGCAGCGATTCGGAGGAAAACGATGAAGTGTTCTTGAGATGGTTTGGATTGAGAGAATATCGATATTCTCAAGGTCAAAAGCACCTGAACTCGCTAGCCAAACTGTTTGATTTCCTTCTTCGGCTTGCGTTTCTTGAACGATATAGCAAGTTCAAATCAAGCGTAGTGAAGAAGTCTTAATCACTGAAAATGAAAGAAATTAATTATAAGATGAACAACAAGAAAAAAAGAATCCCAGAAATTATATATTGTGCCTATTTGAGAACTCCGTTGGAAAAATGGATTTTGCAGATTTTGAGGTATTTTGGGAATTTCAAGATGGTTTTACGGATTTCAAGATGGTTTTTATGAATTTCGAGATGGTTTTTACAGATTTCAAGATGATTTTGTCTCGACTTACGTGTACCGTTTGGGAAAATGGCTTCCCAAGCAGGCACATTATGTGTGAGAATCATGACACTAGCGATCTTCTCATCATTTTTAATCGATGATGCTTGGCATTTCAAATTATATTTTCCTTTTTCTAAAGCTTCAAATTACATTTTCCTGAAATCATTTTTTGGTCAGGATTAGGCATATTTGGTTGCTTGGCAATGCTTAACTTATACCCAAAAACACGTTCAACGGTGTTTTTTCGTAAAACGAGATAATCTCATTCACATATTTGCCTCAGCTTGCGTAAAAGTACTTCTCTACCGCATTGCCAAACGGACACGTTTTCATGTACCTCAGAAGAATAAAATTTCTTATTTATAGATAATATAATTTACATAAATCTTGTTGTTGTGATAGATGGATGATAATTTGCAACTGATATAGGCTCCGTTTGAAAACGCGGTAGAGAAGTACTTTTACGCAAGAAGAGGTAAATATATGAAGGAGATTATTTCGTTTTGTAAAAAAATACGGTTGAACGTACTTTTGACTCTCCTCAACGCTTTGCCAAACAATTAGATAATCTGTTGCTTTTGTCATTATGCCTAGGATATCTTTTTACTAAAAGAGTTTTGGCTTTATTGATGAACACAAAGTTATATAGCATATACACTCCTTTCTCTTTTCACTCTTTTGTTTTTATACACCTCAAATGTTTTTATGATGAACAACTAAGATTCTATTCATGTAAACATGTTTAGTAAGTTTGTTTACTTTAGATTCTTTCCTTTTAGAACTTTTTTTAATTTCAATATCAATTACTTTAGAATTTTAAACCAATTGATATAAAATAGGGAAATTCTCCTCATATTGAAAGACTTTAAGAGAGATTGCAATTATAAGTTCCGTCTGGGAATGCGGTAGAGAAGTACTTTTACGCAAGCCGATGTAAATATGTGGAGGAGATTATCTCGTCTTACAGAAAAACACTATTGAACGTATAATTGGAAACGTTGTTTCAAACAAGCCCATAAAGACGGTTAAGAATTCAATATATGAAAATGTTTTAAAAAATAATACGCAAACATAGACTTCCGAAAACACTACATTATTCAGATAAGTATTACCTTCGCTTCTTAATATAAGAGCCATTTGATTTTTTTAGGGTGATAAAAAAAATCTAAATCAATCACTTGATTATAACATACATTTTAAAATATTTATATGTATCGTTAGATTATATATCAATTTATAAATAAGTCAAATTAATTTAAAAAATGATATATAGATTAATTAATTTACTTTCTTAATCTCTCAAAATAAGAGTCAACATGTTCCATGGAGTTGGTGGTAATTAACAGCATTAATAATGTCCATCCCGATATATCACCTCCCATAATCCAATATGTAATAAATAGCACTTTAAGACTTGTAATCACGTGGGGTAATGGAGACTCCCTTTCGCAACTTTTCTGGGAAGCAGCGACATAAAAAACGTATTCCTTCTAAAGCCACCCTGAAAACTTACGACTAAGACAAAATCACACATGGAGACATTTGTTGTGTGCTTTGTCTGATCGGGTGCATTGAATATCTTGAAGTTTTTCTTTTCTTTTTTGCATAAGCTGGAGCTTACTTTGATTGAAACAATAGATTAAAGAGGGAAGAAGACAGGATCTTTTTTTTGGCAAAAAAGTAGTGTCAAAACAGACACATGAAGACAAATACGAGAAGACAAACGCAAGTTGGCCTGATGCGCTGGCGTTTTTAATCTGATAACACGTCCATCTAGTAACGCAGTACAGAAGTACATTTACGTAAGTCGAGATAAATATGTAGAGGAGATTATCTCATTTTACAAAAAAACACAGTTGAATTTGCATTTAACTTTCGAAATGCTCCACCAAACAAGCCCATTATACGTTGGGCGAAATAGCCGGCTCCCACTTACGTGTAAAATGCTATAGCCGTAGGATCTCCCACAGGCCGGGTGAATAGAGGAATTATTGGTTCCTCACTTGCTCATTGCTCAATCTCATTGGTCAAGATCAACATTTATAGCTCCCCAGGCAAATGACTTTAAACACCGGGAGAAAAGAAACATTCGGCCTGAAAATTGGGTAAAGAAATAGACCAATCCGGATTACAAGGGGCAAAATAATAAATACATAGTACTATGAGATGTGAGAAAATGACTACACTTGTATGAAATATAAATTCCAGATCATTCTCCCTTCAAATATACAAGGATGTAATTGGAAATTTAAAATTCGGCTGACACAGGCAATAGCTGACCACCCGATCATCCAAAAGGCATTTAAAACAGAAAATTCTACAAATTGCGAAGTTATTTTATATTTCACGTGTATCTCGGTGCCCAACCGAAACAATGCATTACATTCTAATTATAGTTAACAGAAACAAGATGGTATCTTTGATAGGCAAAGTAAAATTTGCATATTTCTAAAAAGAACTCTTGCATTTCCTTTTGGCAGTGATTCGTCCAATCGTCTGATCTTTTTCATTTCCAATGTGCTTCAAAGGGACCACGGCTGAACAATGCTTCCTGAGCTCAGTTCAAACTATCCACCCCAAATTCCCCAGCAAACGTGCTCCCTCTTAGTTTATGTACTTGAAAAAAAAATGCAGACATACAATTTCTCTGTTATTTCCTTCATTGCACACCCTTCAAGGGGACTAAAATAATTAATACACACTTTTCCAGCAACTTGAATCAATTTACCTGAGCAACATCAAGCCACCTAACGAATACTGTGCAGAATCTTCCAAGGCTTGCAAGAGATCAGCTGCTTGAGGATAATAGACATGACAGAGCACAGAATTTGATTCACCACAATGTCAGAACTTAGGATCTCAGATCATACTTGTTTTAGTACAGCAGCTAATCTACGTCCCTCAGACAAACTATCAAACTGCCAATCACATCAAAATCATCACCATCTTCTCACATATATATTATTGGCTATCATTTCTTGCCTTTGCGAGCAAGAAATCGTTCTCTAGCAGCTTGGATTCCGCTTTCCTGGTCATTGGGAACGGCGGCAACATCAGCGTCCTTCTTTGGAAAATCTGGGACTTTTTCCTCAGTTTCCTCCTCAATATGACCTAGTCCACCACTGCTTCACATAAAGGATTACAAACGGCATGAACAGCGAGCATGAATCTTGGGGGAAAATCAATAATAATCACATGCAAAACCTGCCAGTTTTAAAGGTCCCAATCTCAACAAAAAGACAAACCTTAGTTTGCGGACATCTAGGGTCTTAAGCTTGTTCATAGTTGGTGTAACCCATCTCATCTCAACAGAACACACATTTCTCATGTATGGACGTGGAGTTGCAATTAGTTCTTGGTACACAACATAGTCTGGGAACTTTCCCAGTTCATCTGGTTTAAGCACAGAGGAGGGATGCACCTACAATATAGGTTTTGGGTCATTAGTGTGTCTACGTATTTCATTATGCAGTCGAAAATTACTTCACCTAACAGGGTTTGATTATAAGAAGATATATTTTAAGGGTGGTTGTTTAAGAAGAAATAACATTAACAGAGATAGATGATATAAGAAAGCCAAACAAAAGTGATATGTATCACAATAACTCAATCTAAACAGAGGATTAATACGTGAACTACTAGGGCTTTGAAACCCAGAGTTCGATAGCCATTATGGTGAAGCTTCCTTTCAGCCAGCTGATTTGCATAGCCTATGCACAAAGCCTTCCTCAAATTTTTATAACCCTGCTCCTCTTCACCTTTTCCATGTGCTCGTACATCTAGCGGTCCTATTGCAGAATAATATCAACAGGTAAAATGCAGTTGCTAACAAAGATTGAGGGATTCACTCAATTTCACTTTCAGCTAATTAACATAAAAACGATGTAGTCGATTCTCAAAGAAAAAAGTTGAAGCGGGGGGATCCAATACTATTCTGACATCTCAAGTCAAAACAAGGGACAAATTTGCTAACTATGCTACGAACTGCTCAAGCAAAAATGATGCGGACCATAACCTCCATTTACAACCCCTAGCGCTAGGAGTTACATGAGTTAGGGAACAAACACATAATATATTTTTTTTTGTAATTCCTGTAACTTCCATAGTAAGTTATGTTACCCAATAACCCCCATTTAGCCTTTAATGATCTGTCTGATGATCTTCTAGACGAAAGTGCCCTCTAGGACTAATATAAATAGGGCCTATTCATGAGTTTAAAATCAAGAAAGAATTTCCTTTTCTCAAGTCAAGAGATGAAGAGTGTTCTCCCTTTTTGGCTCCTAAGGCAAGACATACATCCACTGACATGCAAGAACAAACAATTCTAGTGCAAGTCATCAACAATATAGAATACAGACCCTTTGCTATTTTCTGCATTATCTGGGATAACTTTTTACGAACATCTTTGACAAATAGCATCCCTCGCACCTGCAATCAGTTAATTCTGATAATTATAAAAAAAATGTGACAAGGAAACATGTTTCTTCTTTAATGGAAAGGGTTTGCTCAAGAGAACTTTACCTCCTAAAAGGATGCTCTATCCACTGTTTAATCATCTCAAATTGCATCAGTTTGTTGGCTTAATATATATATATATATTCTATATTAAGCCACTAAGTGAAAGATTGGAGAGAGAGTAGTGAGAGAGATTCTGTGTCTGAGTTTCTTCCTTGCCAATGACGGATTTGGTCTCCTGTAAGCAACCTCCTAATCGGCCTCATGCAGATTGGGAAGGTAAAGAGGGGCTAAGCTCAATGAGTGAAGATGTTGGAGGCGTGTCTGGGATGAATATGGGAAAAGATGCAGAGGGAGCTAGAGGAAAAATTCAAAGAACAGATGGTAGTTTTTCGGGGAAATTTCGCTTAAACCCAAGAGGAGTGGATGATGGAACATGATTTTAATGAACAAGAAACCCGAGAGGAGCCTCTATCTTACAGAGAGAGAGGCTTTGAACCCAAGACGAATGAAGCAAGGGAACAAGAGAAAAGGCAGGTCATTGAAGAAGACTGGGATGGGAACTTGCTATTTAGTAACCAAGAAGAGATGGTAAAAGAGGTCTCAGTCACAAAAAATGAAAAGGGGTCGGTGATAAACTTCTCAGAAGAAGAGAGACAAAGACTGGAGAGGTTTTGGCAAAATACACTGATAGTGAAGCTGCTGGGAGGTACCATGGGATTTATGCAGATGAGGAGGAAGGTACAAACAATGTGGGGTAAATCTGGCAAGGTGGAGCTGAATGTGATAGGAAATGGCTTTATGCTAGCAACCTTCACAAACTTGGATGATTATTTTTTTGCATTAGAAGGGGGACCGTGGCTGATTCAGGATCGTTACCTGACAGTGCAAATGTGGAAGAGGAATTTTGACCCCTGGAAGGAAAGTTTGAGTAGAGTTGCTGTTTGGGTAAGGTTGCCTAGGCTCCCAGTTGATTATTACGATAAGAAATTCTTTTATGCTCTTGGGAACCAGACAGGCAAGGCAATCAAAATTGATGACATAACCTTCTCAAAAGCTAGAACCATGTATGCAAGGATGGGTGTTGAAATTGATTTAAATGCCCCGCTCTTACCAGCATATACGGTAGATGGGAATAGTTTGAAGATAGAATATGAAGGCCTACACATGATTTGTTTTGGTTGTGGAAAGTTTGGGCACAGTATGGAACATTGTCCAGGGAAGAAACAAGGTGGGGGATTACTCTCCGGAGACGGAGATGCAAAAAAGAAGAGAGATCGCCGGAAAAATTGAAGACATGAGAAGACAACCAGAGAGCGCACAGCCTAGTACCTACGGTGAATGGATGATTGTGCAAGATTCTAGGAAGGGGCGTAGGTCTGGGCAGAAAACTCACTTTTCTGGAGAAACGCAGAGGAGGGAGAATACAGTCACAGGAAGGGTAGGAACCTCTTCTAGGTTTGAGGTACTGGAAACAGAGGACAATAATGAGGAAGAAGACAGTCTAAGTGGATTGGTAAGAAAGCCTATGCGAGATATTTCTAATGAGGTGCAAGAAGAGGAAAAAAGTAAGAGATAAAGGAGGAATAAGGGGAAAGAAAAGGGGTCAGAGGAAGAGTTGAAAAGAAAAGGCAAACAGGAGTCAACAGGGGTGAGAAGGAAAAGTGGAAAAATGGGAGCTAGTGGGGATTTGTCAGAAGGTACACTGGAAGTTGCAGTGGGAAGAGAGGAAAAGGTAAGGCATCAAAGGGCCAAAAACGAAGGAAATGGACCCAAAGGGAAGAAAGAAACTTTGGGCCTTGAGGAGGCCTAACAAAGCGGGCCGAGACAGAGTAGAAAGGAGGAGGCAGAACAGGAGATTGAAGTGTTGGATATGGGCTGTGAATCGCTGGAACGGAGGAAATTGGAGATAGTGGACAGTAATGACTCTGAAGAGTTTGATAACGAGAGCTTGAAAAACAAAGGAGAAGAAGGAATGGAAGTTGATGAAGTGAAACCATAGGATCCAAATGTGGTCTTGGATTTCTCGGAACCTTATAAAGAGGTGAGGGAGAACCAGCTACAAGAAGTTGATGGGATGGACACTGGAGGAGCTCGAGAAGGAGGAGTAAATGTGCTTGAGCAGTAAGTGCTTTTATGCATACATATTATTCTGATAAGTTAATTTATGAATATATTAGTATGGAATGTAAGAGGGGTGGCCGGAAAAGCTTTTGTGCTTGCCTTTAAAGAAGTTTACTAAATGTGGAAACCAAAAATTGTGGTTTTAGTGGAAACTAGATGCAATAGAGAAAAAGCTCAAAAGAAAATAGATAACCTTAAGTTTCAACATAAACTAATGGTTGAAGCACAGGGGATGTCAGGAGGTATTTAGGTACTATGGAAGGGTAATGATATTGCAATTCAGCCTTTAATCATGCACAAGCAAGTCTTACACTGTGTGGTTAATGGAGTAGGTGTAAAACTAGTGCCGAGAATACGGGCCAGCCCGCCAACCCCTCCCCTGTTGGCGGGCTGCAGAACCGCCACTGGCCAACATTTTTTTATTTTATTTTAAAAAATTAATTTTTTTTTCTTTTTTTGCCCAATTTTTTCATAAGATTGTATAATCATATCATATTAATTGACTCATGATTCTTTTTCTACTAATAATTTTTAATAATGACATTTTTTATGTTTTAAAATAAAAATATAAATATTAATGTGTTGTTATAATTTTAAATATAATATTATAGAAAGTTGGTATGAAAAATAAAATATTCTATACTATTTTTAAATGTATTAAGTATTATTTATCATACTTTGAAAAAATATTGAAAATGAAAAGATAAGAAAAATATATAATATATTATTTTTAAAATAGAAAATTTAAAAAAATATAGGTGGCGGGTTGGTGGGCCATCCCAAACCCGCCACTTGTTGGCAGATTGGGCCCGCGGGACCAACCTGCATTACCAACTCTATGTAAAACCATGGTGTTTCTTTGTGATATACGCCAGCCCCAGAGAGATGGAAAGACGAGAGCTTTAAGAACTTCTGGAAAGTATTGCAACAGGTATGAATATGCCATGGCTCTTGGCAAGAGATTTTAACAGAAGCAAAGAGGCAGAACTAATCCAATACTAAGGAAGTGTACCAGGTTTCAAGATAATATTGAGAAGTGTCAACTGATTGATTTGGGAGCTGAAGGGCCTAAATTCACCTGGAAAGGACTTAAGGTGGGATTTGCAAATAGAATTTATAAAAGATTAGATAGAGCCATTGGCAACCTGGAATAGAGGAACTTATTTGCAGAGGCTAAAGTGAGAGTTGGCACGAGATTACAATCAGACCATCACCCCTTAATCATTCAGCTAACCGGAAGAAGAGTTAACAAAGGAAAGAGACCGTTTCGATTCGAGGCAATGTGGCTGACACATGAGGATTTTAAGAACTTGATGGAAAACAGCTGGAATGGAGAAAAATAAGTTTGAGAGGAGCTACAAAACCTTATCCCTAAGTTGTTGAATTGGAATACTCATACTTTTGGACACATCAGAGAGAAGAAAAGAAAGTTGCTGGAAGGAATTGGAAAAGTATAGAAAGAAGCCCAACTTAAAAATAGCAGGTACTGTGAAGATCTAGAGAAGAACCTAAGGAGAGAACTAGATGACATATTAGATAAGGAGGGGATTCTTTTGTTTCAAAAAGCAAGAACACAATGGTTGCAGGAGGGTGATCATAATATTAAGTTTTATCATGCAAAAACAACCATAAAGAGAAGAAAGAATAGAGTTTCAATGCTCAAGAATGAACAAAATCAGTGGATTGAGGATGAGGAGGAAGTGGAGAACATGGTAAATATGTTCTTCCAAAAGCTATTTATTGAAGAAAGGAGTGTAAGGCCGTGGATCCATACGAAGCACTCTTGGCATCAAATTGAAGAAGAGGATTGGAGGAGTCTGCTAATCCTTGTAACAGATCAGGAAATCAAGGAAACGATGTTTGCAATTGGAGGTATGAAGGCCCCAGGGGAGGATGGGTTTCAAGCTATATTTTTCTAAAGATGTTGGGATACAGTTGGAAGAAGTGTGTGTCAGCCAATAAAGGATATGTGGAATGAGAAGGAAAAAATAAGGGAAGTAAATAGGACCCTGATCTCACTAATTCCTAAAGTTGAACATGTAGAAAGGGTCAGTCAATTACGCCCTATCTCTTTATGCAATGTGATTTACAAGCATCTCAAAAATAATTGTGAAGAGACTAAAGGGAGTGATGCCTAATCTGGTTTCCCCCTTTCAAGTGAGTTTCGTTCCTGGGCGAAACATTCATGACAACATCATCATTGTGCAAGAGATGTTACACTCGATGAAAAGGACAAGAGGAAAGAAGGGGTATATGGCTATTAAAGTGGATCTTGAAAAAGCCTATGATAGATTAAATTGGCAATTCCTGGCGAGAGTTTTGGAAGAAGTAGGGTGCCCTTAAGAAATCATTGAAAGAATAATGGTGTGTGTTGACTATGAAGAAACTAGCGTTCTGTGGCATGAGAAGAAATTAAAAGGGTTCAAACCAACCAGGGGTTTGAGACAAGGAGATCCTATATCCCCCTATTTATTTGTTCTTGGCATGGAGAAACTCACACACATGATTTTAGATAGAGTGAGAGAGAAACAGTGGAAAGGAATGAGAGCAAGGAGAAAAGGTCCTATCATATCCCATATGTTTGTAGACAATCTGATTCTTTTTATTGAAGCTAACCCTAACCAAATTGAAGTTGTTTTGAATTGTTTTTAGGAATTCGGGGAATATGTTCGGTCTTCGAGTAAGTCAGGAGAAAACTAGCATATATTTTTCTCCGAACATAGAGGCACATAGGAAGAGAGACATGTAGGAAGAGCAACTTCAGAGAAGTGGAGGAGTTGGGGAGATATCTAGGAGCAAATCTAAGTTTCCCCAAACGAAGACAAGGCAAATACAAGATGATCGTAGAGCGTGTAAGGAAAAGATTACAAGGATGGAAAGCTAAAAGTTTATCAATGGCGGGGAGAATCACTTTAGCCAAGTCAGTGGTAAGCTCAATGGCTTTGTATCCTATGCAACATGACAAAATTACACAAGGTGTGATTTAGGAGCTGAAGAAGGAGAGTCGCAGATTTGTTTGAGGGGAGGGAGAGGAAAACCGAAAGTGGCACCCAATCTCTTGGGAGAAGATGTGTAGACCTAAGAAAGAAGGAGGTATGGGCGTTGAGTTTGAAAGGAATGAATGAAGCTTTCTTGCATAAAGCACTGTGGCGCATACATACCAGACCTGATGATTTATGGGTACAGGTCTTACATGGAAAGTATGTAAGAGGAAGAAGCCTTACAGAAAGAATAATAGTGAAGGAAAGAGATTCAAGGCTATGGAAAGAA
Organism: Vachellia pachyceras; assembly: GCA_025593235.1. NCBI lineage: Eukaryota > Viridiplantae > Streptophyta > Magnoliopsida > Fabales > Fabaceae > Vachellia > Vachellia pachyceras. The sequence continues at coordinate 2,895 of JANTPZ010108470.1, read as the reverse complement.
CTTGATAAAATGTGGGAGGATTTTCAAAATATGGTTGAATATAAAAGGGGGCTGGGTGACAGAAGTATCCGAGACTCAATAGAAAACAATATTGCATCAGAGGCAGAGATTAAATGGAAACTGACGAAAGATGGCATCTTTACTACTAAATCAGCATATCAACATTCACAAGCTAGTAAGAGGGGTCAGGAATCACATGATTGGAAGATCATATTTAAGCTGCGGGTCTTTGAGCGCGTCAAAGTATTTGCTTGGAAAATGTTGCATAAAAAATTGGCGACAAGGGAGATAATGAAGAGATGGGATGGGAGCAGAGGACAATGTGCTATTTGTGTTCTACAACAGGAAAATCAATTACATGCTCTTAGAGATTGCCAATATGCTACGCAGTTTTGGAGGGAAATCATACCAGTGCATAGAAGAGAAGCGTTCTTTCGAGCATCTTGGCCTGAGTGGATCGAGCAGAATCTCAATCAGAGGAAGCACTAGGATAACGAAGAAGACGAGATAGAGATGTTTGTAGTGTTGTGCTAGCTTATATGGAAGTGGAGGAATGAACAAGTGCATAATGAATGCTTTGTGGTGCCGAAGAATGGAATTCAAACAGCTAGGCCGATTTTGAGCAGCTGTAAGCAGAGGAAAACACATGTCCTGTTCAATGAATCTAGGGAAGAAAGAGTCATAATTCAATGGCAACCTCCCCCTGCAGATTGGTGCAAACTTAATACAGATGGATGGAGCGACGGTAAGGGGAATGGAGGATGTGGTGGGATAATCAGGGGGAACTATGGAGAATGGATCAAAGGCTTTACAATTAAGTTGCTTGGAAGAGATTCAATGGAGTCAGAATTAATTGGAATCATAGAAGGATTGGAACTTAGCTAGGAGATGGGTTTCAGGAAAGTAATTGTAGAAAGTGATGCCAAGAAAATTGTAGAAGCGATACGCGGAAACAAGCAAATCGAAGGTTATCATCACCTGTAGAGGAAACTGGAAAACAGTTTGGTGAGACAATGGAGCGTGCAGATGCAACAAGTGTTTAGGGAAGGTAACCGTTGCGCTGACAGAATCGCTGCACTGAGCCGAGGGCAAAGAAATTGCAGAAATGTTTGGATTGAACCTCCAGAGGAAGTTTTGCAAACTCTAGAAGAGGATAGGATAGGGTTTCCAGTTATGAGGCGTATGAGGGTGTAATTGGCTTTTTTTTTTTTTCATTCACCGAAAAAAAAACAGAGATCTAACAGCGAAAGGCCTCATCTCTATTGCAGTGCCTTAATGATATCTGAATATGCACTTTTATAAAGTACCACAGAAGAATCTTTCTCTGAGAAATGTATTATACTTATTTTCTTTTAAATGCTACTACTATATTAATTGGAAGCGTGAAAAATAACATACACACAACAAGGGAAGCACTAGCCTTCCAAGTAAATATTACTTAACTACTGGAGTTCATTGCAAGAGCCTAACAGTTAACGCATCAGTCATTTGAGTCGTGTTGGAATCGTGATTGGGAATCCGTTGAAAGAAGGAAGTTCACGAATTTTGAGAAGAATTTACGGAATCCAAGAAGAATTTATAGATTTCAAAATGTTTTTTGTCTTAGTTTGTGTGCACCGTTAGGGGAAAGATTTCCCAAACATCATGCGAATACATGCCAGTTGATGGATTGTAGTGCCTTTGCCTTACATACCCAGCGTCAATAACATACCTAAAATCCACAAGATTATATAAGAAATCAAACATAGTCAATTTATGCGCCTGATGTAAATAAAAGTGTAGCTTTGAGCTATTTGGTTCCAAAGTCAGCCAGCAAAAGAAATAATATTTGAAAACTTCATTGTTAAAAAAAAAATTAAATAACGTATGATCACAAAAGAGAAGTTAAAATGTATTTGGGAGAGTGAGAATTTATTTAAATGCCAACCAACTTTTAATTATGTAACTTTAAAATATAAAAATTGTTAGAACTTTATTTTTTCAGAAAAATTAGAGCAAAAGGTGAATTACAAAGGAAGTCCAAACGTTTCTACCATGGTCGCTGAGACAAAAACAAACGGGCTACAGAAAAGCAAAAGCACTTGTGTTGTTATCATTACCATAGATTTCACCTTGAGAGTGATATATGGATAGTCGCCTAAGTATGCGATTCATTAGTTAAGCATTAACAGTCAAATAGTTTCAGTATCCATACACTACACCATCAACAGTCAAGGAAGTTTCAGCAATATTTGTTGCAACAATAATTCGCCTGCAATTTGGGGGTGGAGGACTAAACACTCGCACCTGCAACATCACACCGCAGATGATCAGTGATGTTAAAGGGTACAAGACCTCAAACATGTTCAACTATAGGTGATATTATTTCCAAATTAAGAAACCTGTATGTTTTTTTTTTAAACTCAATCACATGCTAAGAAAACATATCGGATGTATTATGTGAAGCAAACAAGATAAAAACAAAGAAGAAAATGCCAAATAAATTATTTTAGAAATAGTTGCAGGTCTTCATCACAGAAGTCCCAACACCAGAGATACTCTATGGAAGAATACATTGTTAGTGCAGGATTAGACCAAGAGGGGGGTGAATTGGTCCCCTTCTTCAAATTAATAAAAGATGAGAATAAAGACTCCGAGAGAGGAAAGGGAAGAAGAACAAACAAAGTTATCCTGGTTCGGTCCTTCTGACCTACGTCCAGTCCTCAGAGCACCTCTGAGTTTTACAATCCACTATTCAAACAATTACAGGCTCACCAGCCTTTTACAAATGGGATACACTCTCCCCCTTACACTTTTCAATAAATCAGAGTCCCACACACTCTGCTTTTCTGATCAACTTTCAACCCAATTAATTCAAGGACCCAACCTTGAATATATCACGAGATAAAGATAGAG
>JANTPZ010108469.1:0-10502 GCA_025593235.1 Vachellia pachyceras | reverse complement strand
AATTCGACGGTTTTTCGGTCTTTCGTATCACCGTTCCGACAAACTGTTCCCAACTTTCTTCTGGAAACAATTTTATAAATTAGGGCATTTAAAATACTATTTTTAGCCACTTTAACATTACATTTATGAGGCCTTTGGACAATTTAAATAATAATATTTGGCTAAAAACTCATTAAATAGCCAAAATATTAATTACTGTAAAAATATCCCGCGAAGGGCATTGTTGTCCGTTTAACCTTAACTGAGCCTCAATTAATGATCAGTGACTTTTTCTCTACCTCCTGGTGCCTTGGGTCATTTTTCGGTATTTTGGTCAAAATTACCAAAATGCCCTTGACTTTTACCAAAATGACCATTTTTGCCCTTACATTTTATTTGCTTGCAAAATGGCACCTTTAGCATCTCCTATGCTTCTTTTCAATCTCTGGACCCTTAAACACTCCGTAGCCCTTATCCTCAGTTACTGGACAATGGGGATATTACAATTATCATATTGGAGCTAGACAAAACTCAATTTATAGTCTTTCAACTTTATATAATATTCGTTTTGATCCTTAATTTTATAGTGTTTTTTTTCTCCTATCAACTCTAATGCCATCAACAAAACATGCTGAGTAAAAATCTAAATTTTGACACAATTTTTAAATGCTGTCATATTAACGGTATTAGAATTAGTCGACTAGAGGATTAAAACACTATTTTATCAAATTAAGGAAATAAAACTAAAATTTTATAAAAATTAGAGAATGAAATAGGCATGTCTCTCGTTCAATTATGAAATCAAACTCTACAATTTTTCAATCGACACCCTGTAAGATGTTAAGTCCTCCTTTCTATCATTTTTGAGCTCTAGTTTTCAAATATGGCTCTTGGGGTCTCACATTTCTGTAAAATAGCTTTTTTCGTTACTTCTAAAAAATTTTAAACATATTTTGGCTCCCAACACAATTTTCCCAATTTCTTGCCATTCATGCATGCAATCTGGACACGTCAAGTGAAAGAGACTTACATTACTTTAATGTGACAAGAGAGGAGAAGAATGTTAATTGATGAATTAATAAAACTTATTTATGTTGACTAGTAATGGTGAAGATGAGAATCATGCCATGGCATAAAAAATGTTCAATAATGTGAACAGAAGAAATGCCCGCAGGTAGTTCAAATTGAATGCTACTTATCAGTCGTAACATCTTAAATTTGATTAATGTGTTATGAAATGCAATTGAGGCTTGGGAAAATCAATTACAAAATTTTGGATAAGTATGAATAAATTTTTAGGCGAAAAATATTTTAAGAAAATTTAAAAAATTATATTGCTCAAAATTTATCATAAGGATTATTCTACGTATTGATACTCAAATTTAAAAGAGAAAGTTATTTATTGAAATAAAAGTTATTATTGCATTTTGGATTTTGGGGGGAGACAGATTGCCAAGAGAGAAAGTGGGGGAGACAAACTTCAAATTTACCAACCCACACATGCCACACATGTGGCAAGCCACTAAAACCCCCCCTCGGCACATCGGGTGCGTTTGAAAATCCGTTGGGAGAAAAGAGTTTACGGATTCCGAGAAGAATTTACGGTATCCAAAAAGAATTTACGGATTTTGTGATAGTTTTATCTTGGTTTACGTGTACCATTGGGAAGAAGTTCTTCTCAAACTCATGATCATCATCTTCGTCTCTTTTCCTTCCTGAAACAAAGCAGTGGGGAGAGAGTGAGAGAGAGCAACGAGCATCCCAAGCTTACAGTGGAACTCGCCGGAAAAGAAGCCCGTTTGAAGTGCAAGTACGGATTTGTGTTCATGTGAGTCTCATGAACCTTCTCCTACCCTCAGTTTCTTCGATTTCTGTCGTTTTGGGTTTTAGGGGGTTGAATAAAAATTGACAAATCTGGAGATTTTCACTGGTTAAATCGCTTAATGAGTAAGATTGAAGCTATTTAACCTGTTTTACATTTACATGAGTCAAAATAATGGGTTGCATGGTTACGCTCTCGAATATGTGAAGTATCGAAGGACAGGGGTCTTTGAATTTTCTGGTGATCTGAGGCCAAAGTAAGAACTTTAAATATTATTATGGCTGACTGAGTGAATGAATATTAAATTTGATGAGTCTGAGTTAATATATGTACATGCGTTTGTATATGTGCATGTATGTACACACACTGTATATCTTCCTCTGTTCTGAGAAGAAATGAGGTCTGGGACTTTTAGTTGTTGGTGAAGATGCCAAGAATTTTCGAAAATGAACTACAGAGGCTTAAAGAAATTCTTAAAACTCTAACAAAATTTCAGAAACTGGAAATTCAGGTTTTAATCTTTAGTTATGCGATTCTAAAAGAAGGAAATAATCATGGGAATAATTGTTAAGATTATATGACTGGATTATGATCAATTATGGAAAGGCACTCCTCAGGTTTGCTGGAAATTTACGTGTGAAGAGGAATTCTTGAAACAGAATTTGCAAAACTGTAATAAGTGGTGGTAATCTGGAAATTCAGATTTAAAGCAAAGGTTTTGTGAAGTGTAAAATTTATTTAAAAGAGGAAGGGAGCTGTCAAGGGGGAATTGAAAGTGATTTTGAGTCCAAACCCACTGTTTTGGTATTTTTCATAGTAAACAAGAATCCCAAGCGTCCTCCCCTTGTGCATGAGCGTGCGCGCGTGCACACACACATAATATACACACACTCTATAAACTGGAATTGAGGATTTATTGTTTGGCTAAGGTTTTGAGTATACATGCATGCATAAATCAATAGAAGCTGTTATTTTTAGAAAATAATGAAGGTGGGCTATTTGTGGATATTACGTGGAAATGGGAATTTGAACTAAGGATTAAATGATTCAAGATTACATCTTTGTCACTGTTTGGCAAAAATTGAATGAAATTGATGGATTGTTAAAAAGGAAGCTTAATGATATTTGTGTATATATCCACACACTGAAGTTTGCAAAGTTAAGTGTGGACAAAAAAGTTAGAAATTGGTGAAGTGTTAAAGATTTTCGAATTAAAAATAAGTGAAAATTAATCTTTTGATCCTTAAACTTTTAACTCACTTGTAACAGTCTCTATAGTCTAATTCGCGGTACAACTCGGTCATTAACCTTTTGACTCGCATGCAACTCAGTCTTTATATCATATATAATTCTATCCTTATCTTTCATTAGTCAGCACTGAGTCATCCTATGTGGCATTTAAGTGGGTTCCAACTCAACTCATTTCACATAAAATTTTAGAAGAAGCCCGATTGAATTCTTAGTCTTTGCTAGGGTAAGGAATTCAATGGGTAAAAGTCTTAAATTCCTATGTATCATGGATTTCAGATACAAGATATAGGCTAAAACATATAGGAACTCAAGATCCCCTAGTTTCAATTTTCCGGATAAAATTTATACTTAAATTCATCATTCATGGTTTACCAAAATATTAGTATATAACATTATTGCATACTAACCACTCAATAAAAGGGATCTTATTTTTCTGCGGTTCTATTTTTGTTTGAAGAAGCCAAAGTAACGAGTTATTGGCTTAACTTCAAGACTTGCCAATAAATGTCAGAAAACATTTCATCTTGATACTTCGCTGAAAGTTTGTTTTAGGTTTGCTAGGTACCCCTAAAATTTGCATCTCTTTTGCTTATGATTTATTAGGATTTTGAGAAATGTAATGGTATCATGGAAGTTACTACCAGAAAAATACCATTTAGCAATAGAAAATCCGTCGCTAATTGACTATTTTCCGTCGCTAAATGGAAATTTTCTAATGGAAAATAGCCATTTAGTGATGGATTTTTTCGTCGCTAAATGGCATTTTTCTGGTAGTTTGTGGACCTCATACAAGACAAACAAGCAGATGAAAGTCTCAGGTACTGCCTGTTCTTTGTGCAACCAGTCTCACTTCTATTCACGCTTGTTTGAATGATGAACATGCCCAATCACAATATCGATAATTATTTATATTTGGGCTCACTGCTTTGGAGATTGCAATTCATGCTTCCTTTTACTCTGGATTAGCTTACCTTCCAATTTATTTGTTTCTATAATGTTGAATGAAAATATTAGATTCAATTTCCAAAACACATTATATTTATAGATATGCATGTGATGCTTTTTCCAACTTGATGAGAATGACTATATGTACTATTTCTTGTCTTTTGTGGCTCCACATTAATGCTGGGGTTAATTCTTTTGCAAACGAGAATTTCAAACCGATGCACACATCCAACTTAATGCAGTTTGAAATGCGGTTGCTTCTCATTGGACATGTCAATGGAAGGGATAGGGCTCCTTTGGCATCAGTACATGTAGATAGCAGAGACTAACAGCTCCACAGATCCAAGCTCGCAGGGTGCTTGAGTCATTGAACTTGTACTGAATTTCTTGTGTCACGAGATAGCAAGGTTTTGAGCTTTAAAAGTACCTATTTCTCATCCCTCGCCACTAAATTACACCCAAGTGGCTTGCATGTGTACTGAATTTGATTATAGGAATACTGTCAATGAAATCGCTAGCAATTCAATGATTGCTATTCGCATTCTAAGTTGTTCTTGTCTTAGTAACAATTTTCTTTTAACATTTTATGTCCACATTTGTTGTTCATGTACCTTTACATAATATGCTCAGGGAGATAAATTTAGAACTCACAAGGAATTCAAGTGTTCACATTTAAGAAATTTTCACTTTCCCAAGAAAATTTTAACTCTGCGGATGAATATCAGCAGGTGTCATTTCGCATGTACCATAGGCTGCAGGGATTTGTGCATGAGATCATATGTTAAAAATCTCATTTTCATATATCTTTATCTAAGTTAGACAACTAATTTATATAAATTAAGCAATTAGTTAAATTGATAATATGATGAATTTGAAGAAGCTAGCAAGCATCTTTCATGTTCCACGAATGACAGCACTTACACACTACTTTCTTCTGCGACTCTTGTTCAGTTATTGTAAGATTTACCCTTTTTCTTATGCATGTCCCATTTATCATTCAACATTTCTTTTCATAAAATGATAAAAGTTATCCTCTGATTTTAGTTCACTTTCTCAACACTTTCTCAAGTTTCATACATCTTCTATTCGTGTAGGATACTAATCAAACTAATGATAAAACATATACATCGTTTGGTCAACAAAATCTCAGGATAAGATGAAATTTAAACACCCCCAAAAAAACCAAAAGGAAAAGGAAATGGGAAAAATACCCAGGAAAATGTCAGACCAAGCTGAAGTACAAGAACATACATTCATAAACAAGAATGAACCCCAAACATTCACGCACGCACGCGCACATAGACCTGGTCAGCAGAACACATAAAATAGTAAAACAGAGATTTTGATCAAGTCAGTGGAGAGAATGCGGAAAATAATAAGTAGATATAATAGTGAAATAATTATACAGGTCCATGGGAGAGGGTATGAAGTCGACGTAAGCAAAGCTTCGACCTTTGGTTCTGATTATGTGAACTCTGTCAACAGCACCCAGAGAGCCAGACATCCTCCGGAGATCATCAGCCGTCACGCCTTCTCCCAAGCCTCCGACAAATACTCTCACTTCAGACTTCTCAATTTCTCTATTCTCCTCTTCCATATCCATTATAACTATGAATCGAAATTGCGCAACTTAAACATTAGATTCATAATATGAGAAACACTCAACAACTAAGCAGTATTGACACTCGAATCAGACGCTTCAAACTGCATTTAATCCGTAAAATCTAAATAAATAATTACCGGTGGAATGAGAAGTTTCTTGTGGCAGAAGTGGAAGAATGTTCAGGGGAACTCGAAGAGAGCTCAAGAGCAGGGGTTCTGATGGACGGGTTCGAAGAGGCAAGCAAGGGTTTTGCAAAGTCCAAACAATTAACAAGGGTCGACATAGTTGATGGTGCTGATTCAATGAAATGACTATTAAGGATGGTTTAGGGTAATTGATTTTATGAATAGCCATGTGATGTTAATTTATTCATATCATTGAAGTCGCATATACAGTAGTGGAATGTAAGGTTAATTTTATGAAGACCTATAGCAAATCATCAAGTTGATAGATCATCCACAGTACACACACATATATAAATAATATAGCAATATTATTAACCTTGTCTTAATTAAATATTACTTTTGGGTAATGCAAAGATGTTAATAGATACAAATAGTAACGAAGTGAAATTAGACGTGACCAACATTTTGAGGCATTTGATTTTAATTTAGTAATGAATTTACTTAATAAAAGGCAAATGGTTGATCTGTCGGGCAAAAACAAAAGAGTGGAGCCGCACTCATGGAGGCATCGAACCACCCACTGCTGATCTCTGTGCGTGCGTGTTCGGATAATGTAATTGAATATTTATCAGTATTTTTTAGTGGCTAGCAAATCATATTTAATTTAATTACTCGTGTGCTTGATTTCTCAGCAGCAGAAGTGATCTCTTCCTTCCTTCCTTGAATCTTCATGCAATATCAAGGAAGCTTCGTGCGCATGCGTGTGAAATGCGCACTCTCTCTGGTGGAGGGTAGACAATAAGCGCGCTTGACTTGTCAGCCGCCATCATGCTTTATAAATAACCAGCATGCATGGGAGTCTCTCTCTCTCTCTCTCTCTTCCCCCCAGGTTATGTCTTGCACTACCACACCTTTGCTTATTACAGCAACTCGACCGATCGACTACGAAGACAACAATGGAATGCGAAGGCAGCCTTGGGCCTTGCTTCTTAGATTTGGAAAGACTGCAATAGCCTTTTGTCAGGAAGTTATTCATTCTCTGAAAGTGGGCTTCGCACTCGTTGTCGTTTCCTTGTTCTTCTTCCTCCGCCGCTTTTACGACAGTTTTGGCGACAATGCACTCTGGGCCGTCGTGAGCGTCTTCGTCGTCATGCAATTGTCTGTGGGTAAGTCCTCTTTCAAAATCCAACAAGTTTCATACTCACGATCAATGCTTAAAGACGTCATATATACATATTAAGGCCTCTTTAATTAATGAAGTGTTCTGTTACTAATGATGATGCAGGAGAGAGCCTGAGAAAAGGCGTCGAAAGAATATTGGCGACGTTGTTAGGAGGTTTTCTTGGTGTTGCGCTTCAAAGGTTATCAACTTTGTTTGGGGGCAACAAGAAGCCTATCATTGACGCACTTTCCCTCTTAAAAGTAAAAGTTCTTTATTAAGATCAAATAGCATCAGAAAACCTTGGGCTTTTTTTAATATGGGTATTGGGTCGTTTTTTATTGGATCAAGTTTAAGTATTATTTGGATGTGATCCAACTCAAAGTAGCCTTCCAAATACGTTTTTTTTTGGCATTTATACAGACTAAAATTCAAAATTCTATGCTTAACAAGCAACCGAAGTCTCATCCATATGCTTGTTGGTACTTAACAACTCTTGCTATAGTCATCACTTACTATTTAAAAAAGAATATGAATATGCTAATTTACTTCAGTCAATAATCTCACACTTTTTATAGGCCAAGTGTGCAAGATGGGAACCACGTCATGGGAAACTAAAATGCCGTCATCTACGGCAGAAATATCAGGAACTTGGCTGCTTAACACGGAAATGCGCATATAAAGCTGAAACTCTAGATCATTTTCGTCTCAGGTGTTTGATCCAGGTAATCAAGTTATATATATATATATATATAGCAAACAGTGATATTTAATCAATGCATCGGTAAAATCAAGTTAATGTGTCAACTTAATGACCAATGACCCCTCATTTTTTACGCAGAAAAGTAATGAACTTGTAATCAACAGAAAGAAGTCGTGCCAATCTGCCAGCTTAAAATGTGGAAAAGCTTTGAAGATGATATCTAAATCGGTAAAATCCACTTGTTCACCAAAAAAAAAAAAAAGAAGGCTCGTATAGCAAAGGCAAAATGTTCGATCGAATCGATTCATTGTTTTTTAAGATGGGAACCATATAATTGGGAAAACCTTGATGATGAGGTCATGGAGATTACAGTCCCAGCTGCTAAAGTTACTTCACTTCTCAGTGATAAAGTGAATTGCATTGAGAGAATAATCGAAGCCGTCGATGAATTTCTTTCCTCCTTAGCACTAATCTCTAGTTGTTTAAATCAAATTTAATACTCAAAATTATGTAGCTAGTAGCACAATCCTAAGGTCGATTCTCTAAGGAGTTTGAATGTCTCTAGGTAATTAGTTAGTAAATTAATTCAACAAGATTAAGGGATGAAATTGATTCTTGTCAGCATATTCTAAACAAGTATCCCTATCTAAACTATTGTTTATTTTGATTTTTCTTATCTTTCAAAACTGAGATGCAACAAATTGCAAATTGCAAGTCTGAAAATGCAAATGAATTAATATCTAAATTGCCTCCCAAGAAGTTGATGGTTCCGCCTTCATTGCCCCCTCTTTTTACTATATGAGCTCACCAATACATTTAATAATGATTTCTTTGCACTAATTCCATAGAGAAATTAAACAATCGTAACTCAGCCACCTCCAAGAGCAACATTAATCAATATTACTCATATATCATTCACCATTAATCAATCATAGTCTCAACCAAGCTTATGATCAAATTAATAACTACTCTATCGCAGAAGGTTTATCATCCAAGTGTACAATCTGATCAACTCAAATGAAATAGCAAAGGTACATGGCTGAATCAAGTGGCAAGTCTTCGCTCAAACATCATCAGTTCAAGAATTAGTTCTTAGCTAAAGATTTATCGAAGGATAGTGAAACTCCCTGACTGGATGGGCTCTGACTTAACTTCTATGGAAGCAAAGAAATTAACTGGACATGGTGCAAAAGGCAGCAACAACGAAGATGAACTGGACTCCAAACGCTATATCGCGATGAACTTCAGCAGTAGTGATGCGTTCAAGGTCAGGAACGTGAGATGAAGAGGAGGCGAGATAATGGAGACGATAAAGCTGGAACTGGAGTGATAGAGTGAAGCAGGAGCTGACAGTGACGAATGACAGTGATGACCTGGAAACAGAACAAAGATCGTGATGCCTCAACAATCGTGAAGGAGGTGGATGATTTGATATCTCAACGAAAGTGTGACGGAGAGGCGAGGTGAGATCAGATTCAGCTCATACGTCTGCCGTTCCCTGATCTGAGAGCGTGATGGTGAAAGCAACGGAATGGAACTAATGGGAGAATGGAGTAGTGAACTCGTTGACGAGGCTGGCCCCAAAGTCTGAAAAAAATAGTCAGAGGAGAGAAGGGCGTGGATCTCGGCAGAACTGAAAGAATCGATGAGTGATGGAGGTTGCGAAAGAAAATCTGCAGCACCAGTGTTAGCGCGTTCGTCTCCTCCAGGCGATGAATAATCTCTTGGGTAAAAGGTGACCGAGTGATGAGAGCAGCAGAGATCTCCCAGCAAATTCACGTGACTTCCCTCCTTTTTTTCTGTCAGCTAGCTACTTTCCAGCTGGGTCCCACTTCGTTGCCTATTTTTCTTAACAACTCTGTTGGTTCCAACTAAATTAATTGTATTTTTTGATTTCTTGGTTGCTTACGTGGACTTTTTGTAGCTGTACAGACATCAAGCTTTGTTGGCTTAAGCCAAGAAACTTGTTGGCTGAAGCATGAAGCATGTGACACAGAGAGTAATTGGGCTTTGTTGGCTATAGTCAAAATGTCTGTTGGCTGAAGCATGTGGCACAGAGAGCATTTGGGCTTCGTTGGCTTTAGCCAAAATGTCTGTTGGCTGAAACATGTGGCACAGAGAGCATTTTGGAGCCTTCATCCATCAACATTAATTCTCCAATGTCCTACATATTAACACAAAATGATTATGCACTTGAATAGAGATTTAAAGAGTGGTAAAATATCTCAAAATTAGCAACAAGTTCCTTTAATCTCTTATCAATACAAATATCATTTAATTGACCCAATTAAGCTCAAGTAACATACAAAAAATGTGAATATTCTTCATACAAAATATGTATCTATCAAACTCCCCCACACTCACTTTTTGCACTACAGGCAAAATAATGGGATAAAATTGAGTCTCAAGTTCTAAGAGAAAATGGCACAAATCCATAACAAACCATGCTAACGAAAATTGTGCAATTTAGTTAAGGAAGGTAGATGATAGATGAGATTCCTCACTGTAAATGTGTTTCACTCACTCTCATCAACATGGGTTCTTTCTCTCAAGCTCATCAAATTTAGGCTTCACCATAGGCTTATAACTATCCTACATCTCCACCACTCAATTGCCACAAGGTTTTGTTAATCAAAGGGTTTTTATGTGGGTTGTATTGTTGGAAAGGCTCAATGATGGTATGGAGACAAATGTCAATGATTAATGAACACATACATGCAATATTCCAATATTGTATGGTTGCTATTAAAAACTCAAAGAATCATCTATCAAGCTAAATCTATTGTGCAGACACCAAATGTAAGCATATCAAGCATACGTAGTTAATTAATTGTCATTCAAATGCCCTCTTTATTTCTTTTGGTACATATATTTTTCTCTTCTTTTCTCTATTTTTCTTTTCTTTTCTCCCTTTT
>JANTPZ010108468.1:0-12478 GCA_025593235.1 Vachellia pachyceras | reverse complement strand
AGCATGCCAAACATGAGATCTCAGCCTCTTAGTTCCATCACCCGAAGTACAAAAGCCACTCTTTGGGTTCGCTTTCAGTTCCAATCTCCGTCGAACACGCCTTGGGAGATTATTTATCTGGTCCTTCTCCAAAACAGAAGAATGGACATTATCAAATATTCCCAGTTTTCTTCTTTTCCCTCTACACCACTTACTAGCATTTTGGTTATAATAAGCATTTGTTCTTCTTCTCTTGCTTCTTTGGGATCTAAACTCATTATCTAATCGATTGGCTATAATAGAGTGAAGACTTTCAAGCTCAGGAGCTCGAGATTCTGCATATTTCTGCACATTTATTTTGCGAGGTATAGCTGCTGAAACTCGAGAGTGGTTGCTTCCTTCAGTAAGCATCCTGCATAACTAAAACGGAAACAGATATATGTAAACATCGTAGTATAAAAGGAAAGATACTAATGGAAAATAAGTACATAAAAGATATAGAGTAGGAGATACTGCAAACGTTGACACAAAATTGCAATGAATAAACAGAGCAAACCAAACAACAACTTAGACTAGTTCATCTACAGCTATGCGATCCATGCCAAGAATATACCCTAATCAGAATCAGGATCAGAAAGCATAAAACACAGGAAATTTTGAGCAAATGCAATATGGGGGACCATAACAAACTACATAGCTTAATAAAAGATACTACAAACACGAAGCACATTTACACAATTGGTGGATTTAGAAAAATTATAATCACGCTACATAACGGGAGGGCCGGGCGGGCAACCCGTGGCCCACCCGTTTATAGTTATATGGATTCGGGTATATGCAGCCCGAACCGCCGGATTCGGGCGGGTTAAACGGGTTGCCCATTTAGCTCCAAGAGAAAGCATCAAATGCATTGCATTTAAAAACTTATTACATGCCTACTGCGCTTTCAGTCGAGAAAAACGAACATCTACCATCATCCCCACAAACTCATATAAACTCTAAGCCATACAAAACACTTAAGCAAATCAAGCATCACCAAAGAATGGAATCAAAAAGCGTCAGAAAAACCAGAAATTGCATCCCAAGCCTCCATTTCATTTCCAAATATATGGGAATAAATTCGACCATATTAGGATTCTAAAATCAAGGAAATTTCACAAATCAAAATAAGAAGGGAGAAAGAAAGAGCACGCTATTTACTGTAAAAATATGAAACGATGCCAAATACCAGAGGTTTCCGCAAAGAGATCGAGTTTGACTCTGCTACCAACGTTGCTTATAGTAGCAAGACGACATTCCTTTCTCTTGCCCATTCGATTTATTATTCGAATTTTCGGTTCACCGGGTTCCAGGTCATTTGCTGAGCCCTATGATAGGCCATTGTTCGCTATTTCTAAATCAATCTTTCTTTTAGAGGATTCCATGACAATGATGAAAGAAACAGAGAGCGAGACACCCCAAAACTAGAGATGGTAAAATGGGTTCAGCCCACAAGATGAACACGCCAACCCGTAATGGTTTGGGTTGTGAAAAATGAGGCTCATTTAGATGTGGGTCTTTTTTACCCACACAACCTGCGGGTTAGCCCACCATCCCACTTCTTTTTCATTTTTAAAAAATTAAAATTAATTTATAAAAAATATGTAGACAACTTCTGATCATAATATAAATTTAATTAATATTGGATGTTTGTTATTCATTTTATTTGTGGTTTATGTTTAGTTAGAATTCAATCTTATAAAGTGTATTATATGTTTAAGATGTATTGTTTAAAATTTGAATTAGATATTTTATGTTCATGTTGTAATGTATTTTTATAAATTAAATTCATGAAAAATGAAATTTCATTTCAGGTATTGAAAACGAATAAAAAAGATATTTCAAATCCAAGTTGAAAAATATCATGGGTACAAAAAATATGAATTTTTTTTTAGCTCGCCAACTCGCCATGGCGGGCTGTGTTGGGAAAATCTCAACCCACACATACAAACAGGTATTTGAGCCCGCCATACCACCTCTAACCTAAACCAAAGGTTCTTGCGCAACACAGACTTGGGTCATCGAACTCATGATGGCGCAAAGCAGATCTAGGCTTCCTTGAGCCCACGACGATGAAGATGAATACCTGGGGCTTGAAGCATGACAACACACAAGAGAAAGAACGACACCAGTGTGAGAGGGAGGGATTTAGGTTTTGTGGGAGCTGGCTGATTTGGAATTTCTTGAGTAACTCAGCGAAGGAACGACGATGACTAATAGCAAGTGAAAGGAGTTGAGAAGAATGGGTAGCAGAAGTCTTGTGCGGTTAAGGATTTGACGTTGGGGATTTTGGAACATTTTCTTTTGCACCGCACACCTTAGGGGTGGTCTAAAATGAGATTCTTTTAGACCGCAACTAAAAAATGCAGTTTAAAAGGAGACTATTTTAGACCGTACCTTACAAGATGTGGTCTAAATGATTTAAAATATGTACTGTTATATACAAAAATGTCACAAGTCATATTTTTTAGACCTTATCCTCTAAATGCAGTTTAAAATAGGCAGTCTAAATAAACATTTTTCCACTAGTGTGTGGGCTAATTACACGTCGATGATCATTCTTCTCTTTGAAGTGAGGGCCGAAAACAAGAAAAACATCTTTGAAAGTTGTGCTTTCAGGGATGTACTTCATGAAGTTTGTACCCACCACCGACACACTTTGGTATTGACCTGGATTTGCTGCTCTTAGAGCTAAAATGCGTTCCTTGACATATTCTGTCACCTTGTCTCTAAGTTCCATTCCAATCATCAGAGTTTCAGGGAAAAGAATTGATAGACTGATAAGCAGTCCACCAAAGCCACAGCCAATATCAGCAAACTGGATCCTCTTGGAGTTCTTAGCTTGATCAGATGGAGGAAAAAGCTCAGAGTAATGAATGGAATAGTCAATATGACTAGGAGATACAGGCACAGGGAAGTGGGAATCACTCAGTGGATTGTTGTGTGCTCGTGCTCGATAGAATCACTTTCGAGGTAGTCCAGTTGATTTACTGAGAGTTGAATTTGCTTCAGTCCCAGGCATTTCTCTATATAATGAAACTGTAGGGCCGTAAAATCCATCACCTTCAGAATACAATCATTGTACTGACATTGAAGTTATTTACATTCATTAAAGCATATCAGTTCACAGATCAGCAATGAGATGAAGAACACGTCAAGAGCAAATACTGAGATTGTATATCAAGACACTTGAGTTGTGCCCCCTTGCTTTTAAACAAGGAAAGCTGACCATGTTTAAACTATGGTCAGAATCAGGCAGCAATAGATGAAAAATCTAAGCTCACTGACTTCGTATTCAGTCTGTTGTTCATAATTTATGTAACCATCAAATAAAGCTAAGTCTATAAAATTTATACATTTATTCATCACTAAAGATATACTGACTTCAGTCTTTAATACAAGAGCCAATTAACTTTTTTTGGAAGATTAAAAAAGTTAAATAAATTACTTAAAAGTATTTATTCAAGTGTATTATTGAATTATATATCAGTTTATAAGACGGTCAAATTAATTTGGACAAAAATGATAAATATACATACTTTTTAAATCATGTATTTAGTTTTCTTAATCTTTCCAAAAAAAGTCAACCAACTCTTATATTAAATATTAGAGGTAATATTTAATAATATATAACAATAACAAAATATACTTCAGTAGCCTAGTCAGAAGTAATCCATATTCTCCATTCTTCCTTCCCAACGTGCTCCAAGATTCCATTGAAGACCCAACCCTTACCACTACAACACAACTATATGTATAAGCAACATCCGTACCTCTTTAGGGTTCAATAAAGAATTCAAAACAATCTTATTCAAACCAACTCCTCTTCAAAACATTTTTACAAACACCTCGTGTGCATCCACTTTCAAATGTATTCACCAAGCTTATTAAACCTCAACTTCAGCTTATAGAAATTTTCATCCTAACATATCAACTAAATCATTTTTTTTGGGGGGGGGAGATCAAAGCAAATGTTTGATGCATCTACAAAGTTCCAAAACTGTCCTCAGACTTCCAATGAAACTAAGATCTTCAAGCATCAAAATGGTTTCTCCAAGTTTCCTCAACTCCACCATTTGGTCTACGTTACTTTAAATCACAGTTAGCCATTCATTAAAACTTAAATTCGCTACCCAAACATTTCGTCAAACGCCTATCATGCACAGAAATTGAAACTAACAACACAACTTCCTTTCCCCAACTTTTAGCGAAGGCCCAACCAATTCACCTCTGGTTCAAGCAATTTATAGCAGCAACCATAATATAAAATAAGAAATTCGAGCTTACCACTTACAGAAGCAAACAGTGAAGGATCGACAAAAAAATGATCGAGTCCCTAAAGTTCACTTGCAGTGACGGCGCGGGGGAAGACAGAGACTAAGTTACAGAGCCAAGAAATGAATCACCCACAGCAACACAAACCTCCCTCGTTCCATACAAACACGACAACAAAGAGGAGGAGGAGAAGCAAGGCGAGCTGGTCACTCACGCCCAAGACAGTATCGACTAAGGAGAAGAGAGGATCAGAAAGCTTACTAAATGATGAATATGGAGCAGAGGAGGAAGACGACGGCGGTGGCCCTTGGTACGCACGCACACAAGCAACGGCCAAAGAGAACGGAGGATGACCGGAGGCGCAGATGAGGCTTTTCCGAGTGTGTCCCAAAGCTTCTTCACTGTGTGTTCCGTAAGGTCGACCCCAAAAAAGGGAAAACAAAATAACAAAAAGATGAACTAGATACAATTTCAGTCCTTCAATTTTTTTAAAATTTACATTTAATTTTTATCCACCAAAAATAAAATTAGTAATTTTAATATCTTAAATTTAATTTTATTTAAAATATTGAACTTCAAAATCTAATTAAAATACTCTTTTGTTATTAAAATCTGAGGGATCAAAATCAAAATAAAAATAAATTTAAAGTACTAAAAATTATATCAACTCAAAAATAACGGATAAATATATTATTATTATTTGGTAAAAGTTACTGTGCAGCTGCGAGCTCCTTCACCAATCCTCAATATGTTAAAGACTCTTTCTGGAAGATTGAAAATTTTAAATGAATTGCATAAAAATATTTTTATATATTATTAGTTATATCTCACTTCACAATTAAGGTAAATTAATTTAAAAAAATAAAAAATAGAAATAATTTAAAATAATTTATTTAACCTTTTTATTAATAAAACGTGGTTTAATAATTTTAAATATGCTAATAACTAAAATCAAACTCCATCCTCTACTATCGTCTCCTTGACTTTTCCCATTACTGGCCACACCTAACTCCAAAAGCATCATTTCTCCTTTTATCGTGTCCGTTTGAAAAAGCGGTAGAGAAGTAATTTTATTTAATCTAAAGTAAATATGCGAAGAAGATTATCTCGTTTTGTGAAAAAATATTGTTGAACGTGTGTTTGGCTTTTCCAAACTCTTTGACAAACAAAATTTTATATTTAAAATTGGATGAGTACTTGTTTTGATCGCTACTAAAAAAATATTGTAACGTTTCAATAAATCAGTACAAAATCAATTATGGCTTCGTTTGGAAACCCGTTGAGAAAACGGACACAGATTCCGAGGTACTTTATGTGAGAGGAATTTTGTCTCGGCTTGCGTGAGAATGGATTTTGGGAGCCAAAACGGCATTCCTAACGGAATACCAAAGGCAGCCTATGACGAGCGGGTTTGTTGTAGCTTATTTGTTAGCTCAATAACAATTTTGGTTGTCACTAATAAACTTTAATAGCAGTTCTAGGAACCACTACTGAATTAATGGTGACAATAGGATTTCTAGAAACGTTACACGTGACTAATGATTAATAACTTGCTAAGTTTAACCTTGAAATTAATATAAAAATTCAAATTTTGTGTCCTTTTAATTTGCATTTAATGAATAACTTGCTAAGTATAACTTGCATTCAGAGATAGTTGTGGATATACTAATTAGACTAGTGTTAAAAGATGATCGTCACTTACGAAAAAAAAATCAAATTCTGACCCTTTTTTCCACTAGTGTTAAGAGGTGGTTTATAATTTATTATGTTAATTAACCAATCTCTTTGATCCTAAATATAAGATATGATTAAAAAGTTTAATTTACTTTGATAGTAAGTATAATACATCAATCTACTTTAATTTTCCTCCCAAATTTATAATTTTTTTCAAATTATCCATATTATTAATTACACAATTGAAGGGATTTTTTATCAATGGTATTTCTTATATATATGCACGTGATTAAATATAATATTTTAAAGAAATAAAAATATATATGTTACAAATAATTAATTTCCTTAATTTTTATAAATTAATTATATAATGCTTATATTAAGAATATATATTGGATTTGTTTGGTATTCCGTTTGAAAAAATCAAAAGCCAATTCAACAGTATTTTTCTACAAAACAAGATAATCTTCTCCACATATTTACATTAGTTTACATAAATGTACTTCTCCACCGCATTCCTAAATAAGTCCATTAAAGATACGAGGGATCTCCTTTGGACCTTCTATCTGTGGTTGCGAAGATTTACATGCCATTAATATTTGTTGATTCTCTCAATTATGAAAATAAATATATCCAAATTATCTAATAAATTCTCCAACAAGTTCAATGTCTTTTTTTTGTTAAAAGTGCTATGATGACCCTGCAAAAAAATCAACAAAATATGTTATTACAGTAATATATATATATATATGAAAACATTGTTTTTAAAAGTTATTCCACAATCTACTAGAGAATTAGGAAGTATTACTCTCCAGAATTAAATGTTTCCCTATCCTATAGAAATACATGGTGATGAAATTGGTGAAAGGCAATAGAATTCAATAAGAGATAAAAGGTTTTTGATCTCTATGATTCTTTTATTCGACTTATATCTCTCTTCAATTAAAATTCATAACATTATGTTGAATTCATTAAACCTTACATGTTGATTAATAAATAAACATAATTAAATTCCTTGATTTTTAAAGGACACGACTTTCCAAAATATATCTCTTCACATTAAAATATTCCAACCTTATTCAAAGGAACTTTTTCTTTGACAAACTCATACACAATATTTCTAACGATCCTAGGCATGTGTCATAAGAAAACAAATCATTAGTTGACTCCACAAATAGGTGTAACCATTTTTATCTCTCGATCGTTTGGACTTAGAACAATACCTAGACCATTAACATTTAGTATAGGTGGTCTTATGGACTTAAAACTAATAATCTCTTAGTGCATACTAGAGGCATTAAAGTCATATTATAGCCTACATTTTTGTTGTTAATGAAAGTTTCAAGTGTTGAGATAGTCATGCACATGTCCTGATGCATAATGAATGATCTTGAGATTTCATCGTGATTTCATAAGAGTGGCCCCACTTCACCTTTGTATATGTGATTTCATTAAATGCACCTTCACAATAAAACATGCCGTAAAACTATGACATCATTAGGAACTTTGCGTTGAATCCTCTAAATACGCATTCTAGCACTTCCTATGTCATAGAAGGGACCATTGATTCATTTTAGTGCTAGTAAAAATGATAAACAACTCATTCTCACTCATTAAATCTTTTTTGTGGGATCACCAATAACAAAGGTTGGATTCTCAACGTTGTTGTTTTGAAATTGGCTTTAGTTCTATTCCCATAGACTAATTTATTTCATTCCAGGGTTTTATTAACCAATCCGATAAACACTACAAAAAAAGAGTCAATTTGCATCGGTTCTTTTATAGCGGTTTTAGAAAACGCTACAATGTATTGTTTTTGTGGCGGTTTTAAGCCAAACCGCTGCAATTTTGTAACTCTTTCAACTGCTACTAATTTAGAGTCACATTGGCGCCAGATGGCGGGATGTGAGCGCTAAAATAGCAATGTTAATTTTGTAGTGGTTTTATATAACCAAACCGCTACAAATGACAAATGTGAAAATGAATTTTTTTTAAAAAAAATCTTATTTAAAATTAGTAGTAGTTCTTAAACCGCTACAAATTCAATAAAAACCGCTGTAAATACCGTTACATAAAAAGTTACAAATTTGAATTTTAAAAAATCTGATTTAAAATTTGTAGTGGTTTCAATAAAAACCGCTACAAATGTAAAACCGCTGCAAATATCATTACATAAAACATTACAAATTTGAATTTCAAATTTTAGAAAATTTGATTTAAAATTTGTAACGGTTCTTAAACCGCTACAAATTCAATAGAAACCGTTGCAAATACCGTTACATAAAACGCTACAAATTTGAATTTCAAATTTTAGAAAACCGCTGCAAATGCCATTACATAAACCGCTGCAAATGCAAAACCGCTATAAATACCATTACATAAAACGCTACTAAAACGTACAGACATCTTATATACACCCTCCCTCTCCCATTTCGTTTTTTTGTTTCACACTTCATCATCTTTCTTATCACTTCTTCATTTTAATCTTCCTTCTTCTTCATATCAACCTACACATTCTTATTTTTTAACTTTAAATAATTAGTTTAAACATTTCTTAGTTATCTTTATTATATTTCTATCATACTGATGTCATTTTATTTTGATTTTAGGTTTATTGGATATTTATTACCTATCATTCTCTAGCTATCGCTTCGTTATCAACATTTTTCTTCTATTTCAAAAAATTAACATATATTTAATATTAACATATCTACTTTAATATTAAAAAAATTAATAACCAATACATTCATTGCTCAATTAAAGTTAATTGAATAAAATTTTGAAAATTTAAAATTTTAAACATGAAATTATTTTAAAATATTATAGCTACAAAAAAGTACTTTTGGCGGGATATTTATTTACAGAAATTTTAAATAACATTTGTAGCGGTTCACTAACCATTACTAAAATAGGCGCCAAAATTTTAAATTTTATTTACTGTTACTTTTAAATTTTACCGCTAAAATTTAGTAGCTGTTACAAAACTGCTACAAATTTAATTAATTTTTTAATATGAAAATTTAAATTTTCTATCCAAAAATTAGTAGCGGTTTTGCTCTATGCGTAGCGGTTATTTATAACCACTACAAAATCATTTACCACACTGAATTTTTAGCAGTTTAGAGAACCGCTGCACATGCTGTTAGTAGTGGTTCAAACCACTACAAATAGTCAAATATAGTATATTAACCGCTACTAAAACATATTTTTTGTAGTGAAATCTACTTTTGATCTCACAAAATCAATTGAGATAACTCTACAATTTTCAAGCTTATTCACATAGTATGTCATATGATATCCATTCACACCATTGTTTTTCTTACAATGGTTATTGCCATTTGTCAATCATAACTCATTGACACTAAGCACGGGTTTTACACTAAAGTATTTGCTAAATTTTTAACAACTTAGGCCCTAGTTCCAACCAAGTTCATAGTAATAAACTCTTATTCACAATATCACTGTTTATCACTTCTGAAGGTGGATGTTCACAATTTTCTCACATAAAATTGAAATTTAGTTAATATCCATGTATTTTAATATAATGGGAATTCACTACATATGATACCAAACACTAGTAAAAAAATGAAGTTATACCTGCGGATTTTTCCTGTGGAAAATTTTCGTAAGTAATTACCTATGGATTTAAAATCCGCTGGTATTTTTCTTGCGGAATTCAAAATCCGCAAGAAAAATAAATTTTCTAAAAAAAATTGAAAAAAATACCTACTGATTTAAAATCTGCAAGAAAAAAATAAATTTTTAAAAAAAATTGAAAAAAATTACCTGCGAATTTTAAATCCGCTGGTAATTTTTCCTGCGGAATTCAAAATCCGCAGGAAAAATAAATTTTTAAAAAAAATTGAAAAAAATTACTTGCGGATTTAAAATTCGCAGGTAATTTTTCCTGCGGAATTCAAAATCCGCAGGAAAAATAAATTTTTTATAAAATTGAAAAAAAGTTACCTGTGGATTTAAAATACGAAGGTAATTTTTCCTGCGAAATTCAAAATCCGCATGAAATATAGTTTTTTTAAAAAAAATTGAAAAAATTTACCTGCGGATTTGAAATTCGCACGTAACTACACCTACGGATTTAAAATCCACATGTAAGTTATCTGAAGATGAATGATGATGAGGTTCTCAGAAATGGGAATGCTTGCGGAGGTTCTCAGCTGAATGATGATGCCGCTGAAGATGAAGAAGACGAAAAATCCTCCTGGATGACGGTGAGGTAGAATCTGGAAGACGATGATGCTGAAGATGAAGATGATGACGCTGATGACGATGATGGTGAAAGAAGCTCGATCGGCTTTAATGACGATGATGATGATGCCGATGATGATGACGAGACGGTGAAAGAAGCTCGACTGGTGATGACACTAATGATGATGACGGCGAAGTAGAGGCTGGCCGTCATTGGTGTGCCATCGTGCCGGTGGATTTCGTTAGTTCCAGTTGTCGGCTGAGGCAAGGGTAAAATTGGGTGTGGTGATATGGAATTGGAAAACTGAGCTTGGGAGGTGGAAGCCATTTGCATGGGTTTTGGTAGATATGGAAATGAAATTGAACTCCAATTCCATTCTACCAAACATGTTTGTACGATGGAATTGAGTTCCATTTACATTTCCATGTGCCCAATTCCGTAATACAAAAGAGGGCATAAAATAATGGGAGTAAACAACAACATCACCACCGTCGCCTTCCTCGTCTCCATCCCATCATCACTGCCGGCATTTGGCTTGCCCTCCCTGTCTCCCTGACCGGCATTTGGTGCTTACTGGTTGTCACTCAATTGAGTTCGTTCTTTTCCCGCTCCATATATTGAGTTCTTCACATTTCAAATATCTCTCACATTCCCTCTCTTTCTCTATCTTTCTGCATTTCATTTAGCTTTTCGTCCAGAGATCGAAGGGATGTTTTCCAGGCTGAAGTTCGTTCTCATTCCCTGAAACTGATTCGTTTCTTCTTGATTCAATTTTTGATTCAACTTAATTTTATAGCCTGTGAATGTTTTGTAATCTGAATATCTCGAGATCTGAGGAATCGAGTCAACTGCAGCTCGTCGAACGAGACGACATTGAGGACGATGAAGACCTCTTCGAAGCCGTTGACAAATGTGAATCCAGATCAACAAAACCTGTTATTTTTCTCGTTACCTATATCCTATATTCATTCGGTGAAGTGCATTTCTGTATCTACTGTGCTCTAAATTGATCCACAACTTTACTTTGATTTCATTCAAATGCTTCTTTGTTTAGTCTCTCTCTTTAGTCAGTTTCTGCGTTTTTGATCGCATGATCTCTGTTTTAAGTGGTTTTTTGATCTATAAGATATGCTCTCTCTTTTTGGTACTGTGGTTGCTCATGGTATTAATGCCGGAGATGTAAAGAAGCTTCAGGATGCAGGAATTTATACCTGCAATGGCTTGATGATGCACACAAAGAAGGTTCAATAGAGACCAACAACTCTGTTTCATCTATTGTGTTGTTTTATCATCTTAATTAATGTTAATAACTTATTGGTTGACGATTAAATGAATGTGGTTGCTTGCAGCTTGACTTCCAGTTATTCTATAACAAGCTTGGAACTATGTAATCTAAATATTAAATTATTATCCTCAAGTTATTATATTACGATGAAACCATTGGGATAATTTGTGGTACTGGATTTAATCAGAAAGCTGGTCAGTAGAATGTTCACTGAATTAGGTTGATATGGACCGATAAACTGGGTAAGTTGTATTATTGTAGTCGTAGAATTGTAACATAGTGCATTGGAGAATTTGGGGCTACAATGTTAACAGGAATTCAATCGTTTTTAATTCAAGTTTATGTGCTATAACTGTGAACTTTCGGCTACCTTCAGGTTTGAAAATTAAATATTGACAAATAAAGGAAAATGATTACTGAACTTGGAAATTTTAGCTAATTATGTTTGAATGCAATTCGTTTTTAAACTTAATATAGAAGTTTTTTTTTGATAAGGTACTGGTTTGACCTGTGATTAGTGATAAAACTTGTGACCGAACAAATGACTGGGTATTGTGAGTTCAATATGTGGATTTTTGTTTGTGATTTGTTTGTTCCTTATTCTCTAAAGGTTTCAAAATCTGATTTAGAGCTTATCAATCTTCAAACCTAGATAGACAATACCAAATGAACAAGGTTGATTGGTTGATTTAGAGCTTATCAATCTTCAAACCTAGATAGTTTTGTTCTCTGCCTTGTGGTCCTGTCATAGAAACATGAATGAAAGGCACAGTGCTGTACTGTATCTTATATACATCATGTTGAATTTTTTTTATTTTCTTATTCCCTATCACAAGTACCTGTTTGTCATATTTATAAAATCATATTTCTATTAGTCTGCAGAGGGTTGAATTGATGTTGGGATTCTCTTTGTTCAAATGTGATATTGTTGTGCCTTTGACAAGGCTCTGTTCATCCAATCTGAGTTTAAATGATTGTCTCAATCTAGTGTTCTAGTTTCTCTAATAATTTTTGTGGCT
>JANTPZ010108465.1:0-12465 GCA_025593235.1 Vachellia pachyceras | reverse complement strand
ATATGGATTAGCAGCCTATTTTATCTTTCTCACCTGTAAAAGAAGCCACAATTGCAGACAAATTCTCAGTGAAACAGAAGGGAAAAGTTATATCAGCTATCATTCAGAACTAAGGTAGTAAGATTCACTTTTGAAGCACCAAAATCTGGTATCGAGCAATGCAAGGATGAAGTAACGTATACTTCGCTAGAAAATTGGGGGTGTAATGTAAGTCGAGGATACAGCTTAAAAATTATTGTTGAAAGAAGACAAGAAGATACTAAAAAGAAAAAGAATACCAAAATAGAAAATAAATGCTCTGAACTTAACCAGAAGTTGCGGTGTCTTTTACCACAACCGACAGATCAATTACACAGTTTTCTTTAAATTTTGGAAAAATTGATTCTTTACTTCGCCGAGGAACCTTGACGATGCATCAACCAACAGTAAAAATCATTGATTGTCCTTCTGATGGCTCATCATAACCGCTGATTCACTCAACAGGCAAGGCATGTTCATCCCATGTATGGAAAATCAAGGGGGAGGGGAATTTAGATAAAATCACATCCGATTTGTCTACTTCGACGCTTTAACTTTCCATCAAAGAAGAAAGATCGACCCAGCCCAAAGAAAAATCAAAACACCCATTCGCGTCATCACATTCAAAATCACCGTCAGAAGCTAGAAATCGAGATATTTGCAAAAAGTACCTCAGTTAGAGAGAGAGAGAGGGTTAGAGGCGGAGAGAGGAGAAAAAGATTCGGTTTGATCTTCCGAGGAGACAACACAACAGAGAGCAACAAGGAATTACTACGAAATCCCGTCAATTAAGTTAAAAATTCACATCATTTAGGAACTAGACGCGTGTCGGGTTTCGCGTTACTGGGCAAGAATAGCAATAAATTTAGTGAAATTGAATCCCTTTCACTTTCACCGTCTCTTTGGTTTCGCGGGGCTTAGGTTTGGTGAGTGAATGAAAGAATCTAACCGAACCTTCAAATATAAAGGAGCCTGAAAGCGAAAGCCATGGCGACTGCCACTTTTGTTAAATTCCAATGGCTTCGTTTGGAAACCCGTTGAGAAAACGGACACAGATTCCTAGGTACTTTATGTGAGAGGAATTTTGTCTCGGCTTGCGTGAGAATGGGTTTTGGGGGTCAAAACGGGGTTCCTAACGGAACCCCAAACGAAGCTATATGATGGCACAAGTTGCAGCACTAGCGTATAAGTGCTTGTTTGAAATTTAGTTCAGTAGGTTGAGACAAAATAATTTTAAAATCTTTAAAATTCATTTTGAAATTTATAAAAATCATTTTGAAATTCGTAAAATCATCTAGAAATTCGTAAATTCCTTTCTCCCAACGGAGTTTCTAAACACACATTAAGACAATTTTTGCAAATTTAACAACAGTCATTCCAACACCCACCGATAGAAATTTAGTAATAATTAATTAATAAAGTTATAAATTTAGTAATGATCAATTAATAAGAGTGTATATTAAGCAATGCGATTAACTCTCGTTTAACATTGTTAGCCAGCAGGTATATTTTAGGGTATAGGGTTTCGTTTTGGGATTATTTAATAAGTAGTTAAAAATACTCCTTTTTTTTAACTTCCTTCATAAAAGTTAATCAAAAATAATCATTTTTGTTTAAATTTTTTAAAATAAAAAAAAGAAAAAAAAAGTTAAGCAAAAATGAGTAAGAAAGAAAGACAAAAAATTTAAGTAAAAAATGGTTTTGATCATCATTAGAAAGATAAAATTATTTAGAGCAACTTTCATGAAAGAAATTATGCAAAAATGATAGTTTTGATTACCCAAATGATTCCAAAACAAAATTATAAACTCTAAAAATAGTAAAATATGCTAATTGGTTAACGAAGTTAGATAGAATTAACGACGTTACTAAATTTGTACCGCTATTAAAGAGTTAATTACATTGAATGCTTCTAACCAATAACTTTATTGCTAAATTTGTATCTTTATTTAAAAATTATTTTCTAATAACTCCTTTGGTACATGGAAGAGTTTCTAAGGAAATAGGAGTGGAATTAAAACTAGAAGTGGAACTGTGATTCAAAATACGTTTAGTAAAGAGGAAAAAGTGAAATATAATTTTTAATCAAAAAATATAATTTTAATGTGAAGAGACCAAAATATCCTCAAATTTAAAACTCACCCCATCCCATCACACACCGACCAAGCTCACCACCAACAAAAAGCCACCCTCATTGCAAGGCTCCACTACCATTAATCAACAAATTTTACATAAATGAGGAAAAACTAAGCAAAATTTTCGTAAGAGAAGAGGACACTCAAAACTTTCAACCATTCATAAATTATCATCCTTTCCATCTCCAAAAATTTGAAACAAATCCTAAATAAGAAATCTTAGTTCCGCTATGAAAGAAGATGAAGTGTGCACGGAGGAGGAGGCAACATCGTGAGTCTCAACTAAGGACAGAGCACAATGGCAACAAGTTGTTAAATGTCATCTCACCACCGTGTTGCCAATATTGGAGCCAAATACGAAGGGTGTGTTTGGGAATTTTGTTGGGAGAACGATCACAGATTCTGAGGTAAATATGTGAGAGGAGTTTTGTCTCGACTTGCATGAAAATGGATTTTGGGGAGACAAACGGCCTCCCCAAACAAGCCCAGAGAAGCTTGCGTTCTACGTGGGGTGAGGAAGAGAAACATGGACCTAAATCCTATCATCATCGTAGTCGCAGTCTTTGCCACTGCCACAGCGCTGATGCTACACCGTTGTCTTTACACCCCTGTGCATCGTCACTCACTACGGGTAAAATGGTGTAAAGAGTGGGTTCCATGGAATTGGATCCCAATTCTCATGGAGAACAAAAGGACTGGTGGTTCTCTAGTTTGATGGAACTAGCGGTTCCATGGAACCCACATGTAGCTTATCAAACAAGCTTTTTTTTTTTTGGGTTTCCACCCCAATTCTTCTTTTAGACCCTTGGTTCCATGCTACCACACTGGGCATAAGTGGTGAGTATGCTGGACAAATACAAGGTCGCCATTAGGTACAGGATTTCTATCGTTGTGACTGGCACGTAGAATGATAAACACGGTGGTCGTCTGGTAGCTAGTCTTAAATTCCTAGCTATTTAATAAGTCATCAAATATACTCTATTTTTCCCAAACAAATCCAAATTAGAAAGAAGCATTATACGTTAATAATATTTATCATAATTAATATCTAATGCTTGTATGTTCTATTGCCTGTTTGTTTGGATAAACTTTTGGTGGGAATGAATTTTAAGCCAAAAGAGACTTCCGGTGAGAAGCTTATCAAGGGGTTTGTTTGGTGAAGCGTTAGAAAAAGCCAAAAGCGCGTTCAGTGTTTTTTTTAGTAAAATGAGATAATTTCCTTCACATATTTACCTCGGCTTATGTAACAGTACTTCTCTACTGCGTTCTCAAACAAGCAAAGGGGCCGTAAGGGAGGACAGGGGACAATCTACGTTAGGCATTTAACAAGAGCAAGTAAAGAGCACAAAGCCTTGGGAGGAGGAATGCCCTCTCATTGGCTGAAGGTTGACCTACAGGGAGTGGCGTGGTAACCTGCTGGAGCTTTTTGGCATTAGAAAGAGGGTTAGCTTGGGAACGAATGTTCCTCCATAACACCAAATTATACATACTATTCAATTAGTTATGTAATATTATTTAGTTGAGCAATTTTACTTTTCAACAATATTTAATTTATAGAAAGTGAGAGAAAAAGTTTAAAAGAGAAAAAAGTGAGAGAAGCTCTGAACACAAATGCTCCTACCTCACCCATACGCAACCACCAGACCATCCTAGGGAAGGGCCGGAGGGGGCAGATGGGTATAGTAACAACATGCCGGAATCGGAAGGGGAGGAAGGGATCATGGGGTCTTAAGGAGCAGACTCAGGAGGGACATGCGCTGGTACAAAAGAGAAACTACAAAGGACAGAGGGATGCTTCACAGGGGAAAAATCCTACAGTCAAGGGAGGAAGATTGGATGGTCGAAGGGAAAAGGATGCAGGAGAAGGATATAGGAAAAATGATGTCGTACAGGGATACGGTGAAACCAAGACAAAATAATATGAGATCAGGGAAGGAATATGGGAGGGAACAGGAGGAGGTCGAGGAATGGGACGGTAATCTATTGCTCAATGGGACTGAAGGAATATATGAGGGAATAGAAGTTACAGACACGACAAACGAACCAAGCATAGTCTTCTCAGAACAGGAGAAACAAAGGCTTGAGAGAATCTGGAGTAACTCACTAATAATCAAAGCCTTGGGAGGCACGGTGGGATACCTGAGCTTGAAACGAAGACTCCAGGTAATATGGGGAAAAGGAGAGAGAGTGGAGCTATCAGTGATAAGAAATGGCTTCATGATAGCATCATTCCAGAATATGGATGATTACTACTTGCACTAGAAGGAGGTCCGTGGCTAGTTCAAAACCATTACCTGACAATCCAAACATGGAAAAGGAATTTTGATCCTTAGAGGGCTTATATTCAGAGGGTAGCAATTTGGGTGTGATTGCCAGGTTTGCCGGTAGATTATTACGATAAGAAATTTTTCTTCCATCTGGGAAACATGATTGGAAAGGCCATTAAGGTGGATGAAATGACTCTAACAAAGGCTAGAACAATGTTTGCAAGAATGTGTGTGGAGATAGACATCCATGCTCCACTGCTTCCGATGTATACAGTTGATGGACAGAGCTTGAAAATAGAGTATGAAGGACTTCACCTAATTTGCTTCCACTGTGGGAGGTTTGGTCATGATCTAGAGTATTGTTCACATAAGGGAAATGGAAAAGGGATAAATGTTGTACCAGAAGAAGGAGATGAACATGTTAGCTGGAAAAAGAATACTGCTCCGATGAGCTCCCAAGCGAGCGCGTATGGTGAGTGGATGATTGCACAGGAATTAAGAAGGGGAAGAAGACTAAATGCTAAGGAAGGAAAGAATGACATGGGAGGTCAGAAAGGGGTTAGAGCAGAGAGAAAGCAGGTGGCAGCAGTTTCAAGATTTGCAGTATTGGAAATAGAAGAAGAAGACGTTTCTGAGGAAGGAAGAAAGGAGGCGCAGCGTAGACCTCTGCTAGATATATCGAATGGAATAGGGAGTCTAAAAGAAGGCGCTAAGAGAGTAGAAAGGAAGATGTCAATAGGGACAGTGACAGGTCCGAAGGCTGCACAAGTAGGGAAGAAGGTAATGGCGATAAGAGTAACAGGGGGCCAGAAGGGTATCAAAAAGAAGGAGGAAATGACAGGGCTACAGGTTCAGAAGGGGAGGGAGGTACTGGAGAAAGAAGAATTAGAAGTAAGAGGGAAAAACAGGGGGATTAGGCGAGGTGAGAAGGAGGAAAAATAAGAGATAATAAAGGGGAACTATTGGGCCAATCCGAAAAGAAAACAAATGGGCCAGACAAAATTATGGAAGAGGAAGGCAGTTGTGGGCAACAAACGAAGATTGAAAAGGAGATCATCAGAGATCAGCATTTGGGCTCGGATAACCTGGTTTCGGACGTATCTGGGCAGGAAGGACTGGACTGAATGGATGATGAAGGGCCCAAAATGGATTTAAAACCTCCAGACCCGTTAAGTGAAACGAGGGGTTCGGGCACCGTAGATCAAGAACAAAGAGCCCAAGCCCATCAGGAGGATAGCTGTAAGGATGAGAAGCAGAGTGGCAATGGGCTTGAAAGATGGAGAGATAGAAGCCCAGAACAGAGGTTTCTATGAGTCCCGCTTCGTGTTACATCAAGTAAGCCTTTTTGTTTGAATGATATTTATATGGAATGCTCGAGGTGCAGCTGGAAATGCTTTCAGATCTGCACTTAAGGAATACATTAGAATGTTTTCTCCTATGATTGTTGTGATTTTGGAGACGAGATGTAATGGTGATACAGCATAGAGTGTGATAAAAAAACTGGGATTCAAGTTCCACAAGATAGCAGATGCTCAAGGCATGTCGGGTGGGATATGGATTCTCTGGAACTATGATGATATACAGCTGAAAGTTTTGCAAGCTCACAGACAATTTTTGCACTGTGAGGTCACACGTATAGGAAGGAGAAAATGGCTCTTTACCGCTGTCTACGCAAGCCCAAGAGAAAATGAGAGGGGAGTTTTCTGGAGAGAAATGGAAAGAATTTCAGTATCAGTAAGGCAGTCGTGGTTACTGGCCAGCGACTTCAATGATATTAGTGAGGAGAGTGAACAAAGAGGAGGGAAAGAGGTGAATGTCCGCAAGTGCATTAAGTTTAGAGAAAACATTGAGAAGTGTGGTTTGCTAGATATGGGAGTTGGAGAACCAAAACTCACCTAGAGGGGACCTAAAAAGTATCCCGCACAAAGAATGTATAAAAGGCTAGATAGAGCAATCTGCAACAAGGAATGGAGTAATAATTTCAGTGAGGCTCATATGCAAATGGGGCCCAGATTCAAATCAGACCACCACCCACTGTTGATATATCTTGAAGCCGGAAAAGGTAATAAGGAAGCGAGACCGTTTAGATTTGAAGCAACCTGGCTGATGCACAAAGATTTTTAAGAGTATGCTCGGCTCAGTGTGGAATGGCAATAAGAATATATGTCAAGAGCTTGCAGATTTGCAAGAGAGACTCCAGCATTGGAATACTCATACTTTTGGACATATTAAGAAGAGAAAGAACAGATTGTTAAGGAAATTGGAAGGAGTTCAACAAAAAAACCAACTAAGGGAAAGCCGGTACCAAGAGGAATTAGAGAAGGAATTAAATGAGGAGCTCTTGGAGGTTCTGGCACATGAGGAGATCCTATGGTACCAGAAAGCAAGGACAAAGTGGCTGAATGATGGGGATAGGAACACCACTTACTATCATGCAAAAACGAATATCAAAAGGAGAAGAGCAAGAATCATGATGCTAAAGGATGAAGGGAACAACTGGGTGGAAGGAAAAAAGGAGACAGGAAGGGTAGTTAATCAATTTTTCCAATCCTTATTTAATGAAGATCAGGATCATAGGAGGTGGAGTACTACTAGGCATGGATGGCCCCAGATAGAGATGGATGAGTGGGAAAGAATAAATGCAGAGGTAAAGGAAGAAGAAATCAAAGAAGTCGTGTTCTCTTTAGGCAATATGAAAGCTCCAGGAGCTGATGGGTTTCCAGCAATATTTTTCCAAAGGAATTGGGAAATAGTTGGAAGAAGTGTGATTGAATCGATCAAGGAATTGTGGAATTGCCCAGAAAAGATTAGAGAAATTAACACCCTGGTTACCTTGATTCCAAAAGTGGACAAACCGGAGAAAGTCAACCAACTACGCCCCATATCCTTATGTAATGAGGTGTATAAAATTCTTACAAAGATTATTGTTAAGAGACTCAAGAGTATAATGGCGAAGATTGTTTCTCCGTACCAAGTGAGTTTCATACCTGGAAGGATTATTCATGACAACATTATCATTGTGAATGAAATGATACATTTGATGAGGAAAAAAAGAGAAAGAAAGGGCTACATGGCTATCAAGGTGAATCTAGAGAAAGCTTATGACAAGATTAGCTGGGAGTTCATGGAGAAGGTTTTAACTGAAATTGGTTGTCCTATGCAGATGAGAGAAAGAATTATGAAATGTGTGACAACAACATCAACAAGAATCTTATGGCATGGAGAAAAAATGGAAGAATTATGTCCCTCTAGAGGATTGCGTCAAGGAGACCCTGTGTCCCCCTACCTTTTTGTTCTTGGCATGGAAAAACTTACCCACTTAATCCTAGACAGAGTGAGAGAGAAAACATGGAAAGGCATGAGAGTGGGTCGAAAGGGGCCTATTATATCCCACATGATGTTCGCTAATATTTGGTTCTTTTTGCAAAGGCTGGATCTAAACAAATGGAAAATATCTTGTTGTGTTTGCAGGAATTTGGGGAATTTCAGGCCATACTATCAGCAAGGAGAAAACCCACATAATCTTCTCCCCTAACGTGACGAAACATGTAAGGAGGGAGATCTACCACCAATGCAGTTTCAAAGAAGTAGCAGATTCGGGGCGATACCTTGGAGCTGAGATTGCAAACCCGAGGAGAAGGAGGGAGAAGTATAAAAGCATTGTAGAAAGAGTGCAGAGAAGATTGAGCGGTTGGAAAGCAAATAGTCTCTCTTTTGCTGGAAGACTCACTTTGGTTAATTCGATGGCGAGACCAATGACACTCTACACCATGCAACATGACAAAATACCGCAAAATGTCTTGGGGGATTTAGAAAGAGCTCAAAGAAGGTTCATATGGGGAGAGCAGGGTGTTGATAGGAGGTGGCATGCTGTGAATTGGGATACATGTGTAGACCAAAAGAAGAAGGAGGTGCCAATGTAAAATCCTTAAGGGCTTGTTTGGTTGGGGGGAAGGGGATGGAAGGGGATGAAAAATGAATCCATCCCCTTGTTTGGTTTAAAATTTTAGAGGGGAGGGGATCCAAAATTTGCCCCCTCATTCCCTCCCCTTATTTTAGTTCCCTCCAAATTGGGGTTTTTTGGAGGGAAGCCAAATATTGTGACTAATTTACCCCCATATATTTTATGATATTCCATCCATACCCTTCATGTATAACTTGATGGTATGTACACTTCTCTTCATGTACACAATATTATCATTACTTGATATGTTATGGATACACATGTTTTGAATTTATAACATTTTATAGTTTGATAATACAAAAAGAGAATTTTGAATTGATGGCAAGTTAAGCATAAAATAAGTATTGTGAAATTAAAATATATATAAATTCTATTTTTTAATTATTTAAATAAATTATACGAGGGAACACCTTAATAATTGTTTTAATTAATTAAATAGAAGAAGTGATTAATTTTCATGAGTGAAAACTAATTTAAATAAATTGTATAAGTAAATAAATATAAATCAACATATAAGGGTAAAATGGTAAATTGGTTATTAACTTCCCTCCCTTCCCTTCCCCTCCTAAACCAAACAAAATATCATTAAAAATTCTTCCCCTTCCTTCCCCTCTAACTAAATCAAACAAAGTAACCTTATACCATTCCATCCCTTGCCATCCCCTCCTAACCATCCCATCACTTTCCCCTCCATCAAACCAAACATAGGCTAAGAGAGATGAATGATGCTTTTCTGTGCAAGATATTATGGCGTTTGAGATTCTGTCCCGATGACTTGTGGGCTCAGGTACTGCGTGGTAAATATGGAAGAAATGCTTTCTCGGAAGGAAACTTTGAAGCGAAGCCAGGAGATTCTAAACTGTGGAAAGCTTTAGTGAAGTTGTGGCCTCAAGTTCAGGAAAATATAGAAATGGAAATACGGGATGGTAACAATACAGATGTCTGGTATGATAGTTGGATATATATGAAAGGACCCCTAATTAGGTATGTCACGGATGATGTTTATATAGAAAGAAATATGAAAGTGAGTGAGTTATGTAACCAGGAAAGAACTTGGGACCTGGCTGGAATAGAAACGAGGATACCTGAAGATATTAAGGATTTGATTTATAATATGCTTCCACCAGGTGTAGATGGAGGGCCTGATCAACTAAGATGGAAGTTAACCCCCAATGGTAATTTCTCCACGGCTTCTACTTATCAGTGGCTGAGAGGGAAAAAAGATGGAGCACAGAGTAAGGTTTGGGAACAAATATGGAGGCTCAAGGTGCCAGAACGAGTCCGGACTTTTATGTGGCTAATGTTCCAGAATAGGTTACCAGTGAAAGATAGAACGAGTAGATGAGGAGGGGAAACCAATGTGTGTCCATTATGCCAGCAGGAATGTGAAGACATTTTACATGCCATACGGGACTGTCAGCTAGCAGCTAGTGTCTGGAGAAAGATTATTGAGCATCACAGTGGCGAGAAGTTCTTCAGACTTGACCTGAGGAATTGGGTTAGTTGGAATATACTGAAGAAAAACAAGGGAACATATGAGTTTGCATGGTCGGATAAATTTGCTGTAACTTGCTGGTTTCTTTGGAAGTGGAGGAACTCACAAGCACATAATCCAGACTTTAAACGACCGCTGGCAGGAGAGAAAATAATTAACCTTTTCTTGAAGCAGTATAATCAAAAATGGGAGGGAAATCTGATGCAGCAAGTCTGTCATAGGCAAAGAATGGTATAGTGGCAAAAGCTTAATCAAGGCTGGTGCAAAGTCAACATTGATGGCACTGTTCGTGGTAATGGTATGGCGGGGTGTGGAGGAATTATAAGGGGTGATAGGGGAAATGGCTGGGAGGTTTCTCACGAAAGCTTGGACCTTGCACAGTGAGGATGACAGAAGTATGGGGAATTGTTGAAGGTTTACAGCTGGCTTGGGAGATGGGCTTCAAAAGAGTAGTAGTTGAGACAGATGCAGAACTAGTTATTGAGGAGATAAATACTGTAGGAGAAGTGCAGGGGTGCTTCCTATTACGCAGGAAAATTAGGGAACTATTGAAGCAAGACTGGCAGGTCAGATTTTCGCATACTTATCGTGAAGCCAATCGTTGTGCTGATATATTAGCAAGATTGAGCATAGAGCAGCGTGATCAAAGAACTATATGGAGGAACGTGCTTGAAGAGGTAGCTAGAAGTGTAACTGAAGATATTGAGGGGGTTTGTTTCCCCCGAAGGTAGAATTGTATCCTGGGCTTTGCCTTGTTTTCACCGAAAAAAAAAATATTTAATTTATATATATATATATTCATTTATTCAGATAATTTAATTATCAATTTAAGTAGTTTAAATATTTTCTCAATAGTCCAGCTACATTTTTACTTTTTTATCTTTTATTTTTCCTTAAAATTATCACAATATATAAAATAATATATATGAATATGCATTATTTAAGGAGATTCATTCCATCTTACACCAAAATTTACTTCTCAAACATTTATTCAAACAAATTTTTCTTTTTACAAAAATTTCTTCTGTTACTTATAATCCAAACAGAAATTGCATCTCATCATTTAACTTCTACACCACCTTCATTTTTCAAAATTCATTCTACCAAAAAGTTATTTCTGTCACTACTTATCTAAACATGTTCGTTATATCCATTTAGTTGAGACAAACATACTTCCATGTATTGTACATGATCGATAGAAACAACAAAAATAAGTCTTATTTCATTAAACGATGTTGGCTATGTAAATTATGCTCTACCAACAATCAAAATTTTTGAATTAATTTTTACTCAAAAGTTTCTACTTAATAGTTTTAGGCAGCGTGTTCCTTAATTTTATTATATAGTTTTTAAATGACTATGTAAAAAAAAACTATGTACGGTTTGATTTGTCATTCTCACTACCTTTTTCAATAACTTTTTTTATACATGTCTAAACCACATCTAACAATTTTCTTTCTTTTAATGGAAAATGAAAACTATCATAATTTAGATCTAAATGTCAAGCACAGAAGATTGTAACAAGATGGACTCTTTCATCAACCACCCTTATAAAATGAAAGGTAGTTCTTTTTTTTTTAATCAAAGATATTCAAAACACCATCTAACTTATGACCTTTTCTAACTAAACTATTAGTAATACCATTAGATTCTCTATATATGATAATTAATAGAAATATTTCAATTCCTATGGTTCACATTAGCAGTTGCCTCAAAGATATCTTGGTAAGGATGGTTAGTTTCGTACTCCCTTGTGATCAAATTGAAATTGATAGCTTACATATAATCACTGAATACGTCAATATTTTTAAATCCATTAAACCATAAAAGTTTTAGCCCTCCCATAATCCCAAGCACTTCTACCGTAGCTGGTGGGAAAATTCAAGATCCCCAGTCTGCAACAAAAACCAGATAACCAGCTGCCCCCGTGTGTCTGTTATTACATCACCACATGTTGATGACCATCAGGATGGCATATCCATCAATATCTAGTCTAACACAGACTTCTTTTGTTGGGCACTAATTGTGCTGATATGTAAATGTTCCTCTTTTGTTGTTTTTCATTGTCGAACAAATTGTACGTGAATATGAGCTTTAATAATGCATTCTGCAGCACTTACATCAAGAATGTTCCCCTCTAGTTCAAATAAACTTTTGCATCTTAGTGTCTAGAGATTGCTGTAGATATAAGCAAATGAGACGTTCCAAGGTACCTTTTTTGTGCAGATTTTACCTAGTTCATCGCTTTTAAATTCCATTTGATCCAATGAGCATTCTCTAGTCCAGTGAATAATTGGTAATGTTTTGGTTCAATAATTTCTTCCTAAAATATTCTTTTTATCTGACAGTCTGACAATATTCATTGTTGCTTATATGGTTCATAGCATCTGAAATGGCAAACAACAGAGTCTGTCATTCCTTTCCTTAAGCTCAGATAAGCTGTATGCAATTTATTCTTTGCCAACAACCAAAGAGAAGTCATCATTCTTTCAGGAATGGGCATTTTCAAATAGTCCTCCATACGTTATCATCTTCACGAACTCTGGTACATGAAAATATTAAAGACCATGCAGATTTTAAAGAGAA
>JANTPZ010108464.1:0-24308 GCA_025593235.1 Vachellia pachyceras | reverse complement strand
GCGGCTGTAAGGGTGGTGGGAAGGAATGAGCTGGGGATTTTTGTAGGTGGAATTGGCAAAGTGGTGAAAGCAAACTCACAATTTATGGCTAAGCTTAGCAGCCATAGAAGCTATAAAATATGAGAACCAGTTGGGAAGCAACCAGGTGATACTTGAAACAGACTGCCAGGAGCTGTATAGACACATGAGAAAACAAGAGGTCACTACTATAAAAAGTACTTTTTACGCCCTATTTTTAACCCAATTGGCGCCCTTTTTCAAATGGGTGTATATGTGACGGGTGTAGCAAGTTAGTACCTATGGCGCCCTATTTCATTATAGGCGCCGTAGGGTGCACCTTACGAAAAACACAAAATTGCTCTGAAACAGGCTCATGAACATCCAGAACAACAGCACCACACTGAACACTCTCTACCAGTCCAGCGGCGTCGCCAATGATAACTAGGGTTTCCTCCTCCCCTACAATGCCGGTGGCAGCCATTTCTACTTTGGCTCGGCCGTCAGAGGCATTCCTCTTAAAGCTCAGTTCGGAAATAAGCCTCCATGGTGGAAGTGAAAGCTAGCAAAAGAGAAAACCAGAGAAGGACAGATCGCTAAAAGTTAACTACCAAAATCCTTCAAACATAATTTCTAACATCAATTTTCCTCAAAGATTTAACCTTGATGCCCACTAAGCTAACACCAAACTTTAAACACGTCGAAATCCACAATAAAAAGGAAAAGGAGTGAACTTTACCTCATACCAGAAGAAAATGACAAACAATGGAAGAATGGAGAAAGAGCAAAGTTTGCACAGCGGCAAATCGGTTTGGGTCTTTAGGAATGGACGACGGATGGAGCTTGTGGCTGAGCTCACTCCTAAACGCGACGACGGACCTTGGAAACAGCGGCACGGGCGACTAAGCTCGCATCAGATGAGCTGGGCTGGACGATGGGCAGAGACGGACGTTCTGCACGATGGCGAGGATGGGCGACGCGACTAGGCTCTGCGACGATGGACAGGGACTGACGGGCTCTGCGACGACGGAACAGGGACAGAGGGGCAGAGGGAGCTCTGCGACGATGATGGGCAGAGACGGACGGGCTCTGCGACGACTGGGATTTGGCACGCGAAGGAAAGACTTGGGACTTGTAGTGAGAGCAGGCAGGCAGGAACATGGACAGAGGGAGATGAACGTACGGACTTGGGCGGGAGAAGGCGAAAACTAATAAGGGACTTGTAGTGGCCTTTTGGCGCCTAATATGATAAATAAGGCTCCTAAAGGGTCACTTTAGGCGCCCCATCTTAAATATAGGGCGCCTAAAGTCACCCTTTTGACGCCATATTCACATATAGGGCGTCTAAAGACATTTTTTGGCGCCCTATACATTAAATAGGGCACTTAAAGTGAACTTTCGATGCCCTATTTCACATATAGGGCATCAAAAGTTGAACTTTCGACGCCCTATCATAAAATGGGGCGCCAAAATATGACTTTTGGCGCCCTATTTAACATATAGGGCGTCAAAAGTTCACCGTCTTCATTTTTTACTCCCTATTTTTAAAAACGGGCGTGAATTTCAGACACCAAAACTATATTCTGTAGTAATGGGTGAAGGGATGTGAATGGGGCTCTACTGATGTGCTAGAGGAATGTATCCGATGCTGGAAGACCCTGGAGAACTGGACAATATCCTTGGTATCATGAAAAGGGAATGAAGCTGATGACCATCTAGCAGACTGTGTATTGAAAGGAAAAAAATTGAATCAGTGGACACTGCAGTCACTAGTCACACTAGAAATGATACTGAGAATGGACCAAAGAAGTATAGAACATCTTGGAAAAAGGATGGAAGAGCCATCAGCCAGCAAGTCGGATGAAATAGCTGATGCTGTAATGGGAAGGAAGGATGAAGGAGCAGATAGTGAGGCAAAAAAAGAAACAACAGAATTGAAGAGAGATAGGAGGGGAAAGTGGCAGCGACTTGAATGGGGAACTGTGAAGATTAATGTATGCATCACCTTTTGCCAAGAATCTAAACAAGCTGCTATGGGTGCAGTGGGGAGGGACTGGAATGGCAGGTATATTGGAGGTATAGGGAAGATACTACAGGTGGAATCATACGAATTGGCAGAATGTCTAGCAGTAAAGGAAGTGCTACAATGTGGAGACATTTGGTGGGGAGGCAAAGTTGAGCTTGAAACAGAATGCCAAAAGTTGGTGGGAATGCTGAAGACTAGTGAAAGGCAGATGAAGGAAAGTATGGATGGAGACAGGAAATGTGGTGAGGCTATATAGGAATGCAGGAGCCTGCTAGGAACTGAAACATATATGAAGTGGAGGATGGCACTGATTGAAAGAACAGTAAACAATGTTGCTGAATGTCTAGCAACTGAGGTAATGAGAGGCTTGGTACCGCAAGGATGGCTAGAGCAGCCACCAACCTCTCTTCGGTTACTGATGGCATTGGATACTGAGAAGGATGAAGAAAATGTCAAACGGAAGACATGTATAGGTTAAAAAGCACAATACTGTTAGTTAGTCATAGTAAATAATAGTATGCTAATAGGTTGTTTTTTTTCTTTCTAATTAGGATAGGTGGCTTCGGCTATTGGTGTCTGTATTTTTATTTTTTTGGTAAGTTTGTGCGTTAGGTTGTATTAATAGGGCTTTTTGAGAGTTTATTTGGCTTCGGCTATTGTTGTGTGTAATCTTATTTTTTGTGATTAATAAAATTGACTCTTTTGACCAAAAAAAACTCATTACAATAAAATGGGTAAAATAAAGGATTATTCTAGCTTTTACTTGCAAAATAAAATAAAAATACATGTCTAATCAAATCTTTTTCTTGTCTTTTGAGGACATTCTACAAATCAACATCGACTTGACCATCTTAACCCCCAAAAAACACCTTTAGACACATTTTTACAAACACCTTATAGGCATCCAAATTCAAACCAATTCATTTTAAGCGTATTTAAGCTACCATCGTCCCCCTACAGCACACACAAAACCCATAAAACACCAAATTATTAAAGATAAGAGGAGTTTTTAAACATACCCAACAACCACCACGTTTAACAATAAGAGGAGGAGGAGGAAGAAATTAGCAACCCTAGCTTCAATAGTAAGAGAGAGTAGCAGCGACCTGAAATCTTGAGCAATGAAGGAAGAGAACAACAGATGATCAACGGCATGCACACACAAGCGACGATGAAGATGAATGGAAGAGGACAACAGCCGCAACGGATGTCGATGGAAGGAGTAGATGTGGCTGGGGTTTTCAAGTTTCAGGCCGCAAAACTTCTTCAATCTCTCTGCGTGCATGATTCCAAAGGAAATAAGGAGGAAAATTAGAATTAGATGTTTCAAATAAATGAGGTTGAAATCATTATTTCACAATTGCATTATATTAGTTTCAAGTCCCATGGGACATGAGATTAATTTGAAGATTTTAAGAGATTTTGTGGTAATAATTTCTCTCGTCTGGGATCCTTGTGTAATTCTCCCAAAAACAATTTGAAGAACTTGAAATAAAGAACTGCAGTAGCTCATGTGTGTATCTCTGTATCGTCATTTCTGAAAGCAAGTCGACACCGAGACATTAATTTCAACACGGAGGGACCCATTTTGTGGACTAACCGTGAGCAAATGGAGAATTTTTTGTGTGATTGTTCTCACTTTACCCTATCCGGTGGAGAAGTACTTTTACACAAGTTGATGTGCCCATTTGAAAACGCGGTAGAGAAGTAATTTTACGCAAGCCGATGTAAATATATGAAGGAGATTATCTTGTTTTGTGAAAAAATACTGTTGAACGTGCGTTTGGTTTTTCCAAATGCTTTGGCAAACAAGCCAAAAATAAGTATGTGAGAGGAGTTTTGTCTAGATTTGTGTACATCGTGGAAAAAAGTGGAAAAAATCACATCCAAGCACACACTAAAATCTCAAGCTGACTTCTTCCACTTTACCTTAAAAATATTTGAGGAAAAAAAATATTCGATATGCTTTTTATCTAGTCTTGCATACACCGTTAGTAAAAAGTTTTCCAAACATGCACAATTTAAGCTCTTTGATTGGATATTACATGAATGAATGACATACTATGCACAGAAGAATTTCTGGAGGCAATGACCTTCCATATACACTTGAAAAATAAAATAAAATATTAACGACAGGATAATTCCCAGGTCAAAATTTCCCGCCAGCAGACAATTCTGTCAAAAAGTTCTTTGTCACAATATAATTTCACTGCCAATGTAAAATTTTAGAAATTTATATCTTAGATTATTATCATGGCATATATATTTAGAACAATTT
This sequence comes from Vachellia pachyceras, assembly GCA_025593235.1. Classification (NCBI taxonomy): domain Eukaryota; kingdom Viridiplantae; phylum Streptophyta; class Magnoliopsida; order Fabales; family Fabaceae; genus Vachellia; species Vachellia pachyceras. The sequence goes on along the minus strand of JANTPZ010108464.1, from coordinate 20,007 downwards.
CTCTTGCAGCTTAATAATAGTCAAACAAATAAGAGAAGAACAATAACAAGTTTCTCATAACCGTAGATGTATCTACTTGTATATACAATACATATGGCAAGATGTCATGGGATAAAACGCCGTCAAGGGAAAAAGAGCAAACATATATAATAATAAGCCCCTTCAACATGCATATATAATCAGGAAACTTTAATGCTTTTATGTATTAATTGCATTAATAGAGTCATATGTCAGACCATGATACTCTTCTCGGTATTCAAGTGGTAGGGTAGCACATCTCCAGTTGTAGAAGTGAGCAATATCTTGCAGCCCTTGTGATCTACACCATATGGAACTCCAACCTTGCCCAGGTCAAGCCCCTTGTAGAGGTGACGGAGTATGATCAGAATTTTCTGCTCCTTCTTGATCCTATGACTCAGTTCATTGGCTCTTATATATAATTTGAACTTTCGGTTAAATGTAAACCCTAGTTGACGTGCAAGTTCATCTTGAATCTTCTTCATGTTAAATTTTTTTGTTACAGTTGCAGTTAGAACCATGTCAAACTGCCTATCTCTTTGGATTCTTCTATCAACTTTGTCAACCAAAGCATGTTCGATATAGTCATTTTTGCCGTAAACTCCAATTAAGTGAGTGTTAGGGTCAGCTAGTGCCTCCATAACTTTCTCCAGGATCGAAGAATCCAAAGGACTTGAATTGCACGCACTCGACTCGAAAATGAACCTACATGGAGAACGTACTCGCCTGGTTGGGACTTGGTTCCGCTCCTTATTAACTTTATTTCTTTTAGACAAATATGTGAGTATTTCACTCAAATTCAGACGAAGAAGATGCCATATAGCACCTATAGCATCACCACCCATTTTGATCCTACGTAAAACTCAATACATGAGAAAATTCTTTATTAAGGCGATCAATAGAAAAATTTAGAAGTTATTGCATGGGACTTCGAAACTTGATTATGCTTCTCTGAAAATTGACAACTCCATTTATATTTTGAGCTCTTCTTTGGATTCTAAAAACTAGGTCCCTATGGGAGGACGAAGAAGACAAATTTACATTGAAGCAAGCATGAAGAAGACAATGATCCCAGAAACTGATTACATGCAAGAAGCAAGTGGAAATTAAAGTCAGGACAAATACTATATATTGTAGTATCAGAATTGGAAAATTGACTTGTATACTTGAAGAAATTGGGAAGTGTGGAGATAATAAGTTCATGTTGTCCCGTGCTTGACTTTGGCTTCAGAAATTGATTCCACAGGAGGTTCCCTCCAAATTAAAGCCAACTAAAAATACGGGTTAAAGTGTAAATTTAATATAAAAGTTGGGGTAATGTTGTTTGGATAGTTTTTCTTTATTAAAGATTATTCAGAAAGTGTCAAAATGGATTTCTGTCACACTTTATTATTAAAATTGTTAAGAGTAAATATTAATTTTTTAACTGGAAATATTAATTTTTTAATGATATGGAGCAACATTTCTACCATTTGAAAATTTCGAAACGACATATGCATACAACTAATTCAGAGAGGGATACAGTGAGTCCATGACTTCAAACGATAACAATAACGATGACCTCAGATTAACAATGTAGACCTTTGTCAAACGATCATGTTTGCAATTGAATATTTTATTTCTTCCTGATGTAATTTAGTTTCACTATGCAGTGAAACCGGAAGAATATAAAAAGACTGACTCACAAACCAAGATCAATTATTCCGAAAGCCTAGCATCTCTATCTAAGAGCTAAGAAGGAAGGTAAGATCCTCAAGTGAAAATCCAGGAAACAAGTTCAAGTTAGAAGAATCATACTTATCTGAGATATGTATGTGTGTGTGTGTGTAGATATAGGCACAGTCATACATGTGTTTCGATCTTTAATGAACCTCTTATGCTATGCAGTAGATTGCACAAATAAACATCAAGATGCTTCCAAGTCATACCCAAAAAACTAAGCAATTGCAGAGAGCAACTAACGTATAGTTCTAACACATAATCCTACGAAGGACAAAAAAGGAGCGAACACATGATATCCCTCGGAAAACACATACAATATTTTGGTAAAAGAGTTGAAACTTCTTTAAAAACCAGCATTGAAATTTATCTGGGTATGCATTTGGTTTGAAGGGCTCTTTTCACATTTCCATAACAACGACCTTCCGTGTGCACATACATGCATGCGCGCGCGCATATATATATTTGGCATGAAATTTTTGATATCCAGGAGAAAATAATTTGATAAAAAATTTATATTGGATTAGCTTAAAATAGTGGTAAGATAGATAGAAAAATAATTAAAATGATTATACTAACATTTTTAAAGGAATATAGAAAATGATATTTTAAATATATATTTTAAAAAATGAGGTAATAACTGATAACCAATATACATATATTTTAATAAAATTTAAATAACTTCTCACTTAACCATGATCTACTCATAACGTGTATATAGTTAAAGTCAGTGGAAGAGCATATAATTTTATATCTTTAAAACATACACACATAATATGGTATGTCATGGTTATTTGAATTTTAAATAGCTTTAATTTCAACCATTAGCTAACTATGATTTACGTCTAGTCAAATTTACAGTGAGTTGAAATAATTTTGCATGCCTAACTAGATGTATATGGTAAGAAGAAATACTTACAGACTCCCAAAGTATCACATCATTTATACTTTACCCAATGAAAATATTTTGAAATGCCCTTTATTGTGGATTTCATATCCATAAATTTCTCCTAATTATTTCTCTTTTTTTCATAACAATTATCTATAATAGATTATAATATATTGTAAAAAAAGAGAAATAATTAGGAGAAATTTATAGATATGAAATACACAATAAAGGATATTTGAAATATTTTCATCGGGTAAAGTATCGATGATATGGCACTCTATGAGAAAGTAAGTATTTCTCTATGATAAGTACCTCATAATTACTTTAGTGTGACCGTTTGGGAAAGCGGTATAAAAGTTCTTTTACGCAAGATGAGATAAATATGTACATGAGATTATCTTGATTTACGGAAAAATAGTGTTGAATGAGCTTTTGAGAAGTGTAGAAGCACTGACAAACATACCAAATTTAAATAAATTTCCTCTTAATCATAAGATGTTCATCACCTGCATATGGTTAAAATATGAAAAAACACTATTTACCCCTGCGTTCGACTAGTATGTCATAGCAATCAACAAAACCCAAATATGTAATGTAGTTGACATTGAAATATCTATATTTCTCCCCACAACAATCACAAAATATTATAGATTGTCATTGCAAATATCATATCTGGGTTGTCTATACAAAACTTTATATAATCATCTTTAATATGGTGAGTTCGTCTGGATTACAATCAAATATTTTAGGCTGCATCTTCTCCTTATAGCATCTCTAAGAACCCAACCATCAATAGTTGAGATTTCCCATCCAAGCAACTATATACAATGTACACAACACCAAAAGAAGAATAGGAGGAAACATGATATAGTCACATAAGATTTAAATAATTTTTCTCTTAACCACAAAGTACCCATTATTAGAGTTGGGAATTCACCGGCCCTTCGTGAGATTAGGCTTAAATGGGCACGCCCGCTAACAAAAAAAGGGCCTAATTTTTGAAGGTCGACCCTTGAATTAACGGGTTTAGGTCGCCCGACAGGCTTTTGGCTAGTTTAACAGAAAATGATTTTTTTTAATTTTTAGTAAAATTTATAATTTAAGACACATAATATCAAAATTAAATTAAAAGAAATAACGTTAATATAATAATATAATATGAATGAAAATTTCAACAATTAGACATGAAATTTTTTTCAGTAGTAGTAACATGATTTATAATTAGAAGTAAGAGGATGTCTAAAAGTTATTAATGTAAGAAATAAAATGATAAAATAAAGTTTTGTATTTATTCTCCAATTTTACAGCTCGACACTTGAACTTGTTGGTCACGGGCCAGTTACGGGTCATAGGCTAGCCCACGGGGCATGGGCATGTTTAACATATTTTTACTTTATTCAAATAGATCAAGTTAAAATAATATATTTTTAATTTGGTCTCTGAAAAGTAGTTTGTATATGTAAAACAATATAACAAGTTTGATATTAAAATTAAAAAAATAAGGATTCAAAGAGTGAAAATATGTATGTATATGTCTTTATATAGCACACGCAATAACTGGAAATAAACATTTAATTTGAAATAATTTCTTTTAAAATTTGAAGCAAATAAGAGAGCTATTATAATATAATACATTAGATAAAAGGTAGGAAAAATTATGTTTCAAAAATATTTTTTCTTTTCACATTTTTAGATTTTTATGGGCAAATGATTGGTAATAAAAGTCATTTTTGAATAATTATTGAATATTATTTGACCATACTCATATCTTCTAGATTGAACTCTTCATAAAAAAGTCATTTTAAATAATTATTGAATATTATTTAACAAAAAAATTAACTATTGATTATGAAAAATAAATATTGGTTATTTAATTATTAACTTATAAGATTTATAAATCTAACATATAATTATAATTTATTATTGAAATGATATGATTATAACTTTTTATTGAAATGGTTTTCATTTAAAAGATACAACTTTAAAACATATCTAATATTTAAAGCCTTTTTATAGTCTCCCATGAGATTAACCTATAAAATTAATTATCTTATTTTTAACAGTCTCCTGAAATTGCATCGCAGCTTCGTAATTATAGTTTTGACTGGGACGCTTGACTTGGAACAGTTTTCTTTCTCTCTCTGTTTATTGTAAAGTTCAGTCCACCCAGAATTTGTTACCTTTACCATCATCGATATTAAACTTATTTATTTAGAGTATTTGAAAAAGTCAAACATATATTTAATAATATTTTTTCGTAAAATAATCTTCATTGCATATTTATCTTAAATTGCGTAAAAGTATTTCTCTACTGCATTCTCAAATGGACACATTATTTTATTTTCAACTATAATAATTACACCCAACTTTAGAAACAAGATATGCATGTAAATTGTTGGGGAAAAAAAGGATATGCATGTAAATAAAAAAAATAAATAATATATACATAGGCCACTAAATTATATTTTAAGAAATACTTTATAACTAGTATTGCATCCATAATCCATGTCATGCATGAGAACTAATAACCACCATCGAATGACCATTGATCAATTATTTTCATCTGCATTTATGGCAAGGAAAAATTGTTCACCAAATTAAGGTGGTGCACATCACTTTTTTTTTTTTTTTGTTAAGCACAGGATGGAGTTAATTCTGAAACACTACTTGGTATTATTAGATATGTGTATTTCTCTCAAATGGGATTCAATTATTAATTTATGAGGGATAAAAACCTTCTACTAAATCCGATTTCATTATTTAAGTTATTAATTTCAACTAGGTATAACCAAAGTTATGCTGCAAGTTTGTCAGACTGCTCATTTAAGGACTTTTTTTAAAAAAATTAAAAAAAGGGAATTTTTAGTATAAAAGGCCATATAGGCCCAAGTCTGATAAGCCCAGAAAGGGTTCAAATTGGAGAACTGCTAGTTTTACATTTTCTTTTTTTCATTTTGATTGTGAATCTTTTTTGAAAAAAAAAACCAGCTCAAAAAATCTTTGAGAAAGGCCTTTAAGACCTTTAAAATTGTAAATTAAAAATCAGGTGTTTATATTGTCATAATTTTAAATCAGGCATTGGTCAAATACGGATTTCAAAATATTGGTTAAAAGATGAAGATGCAAGCTACAAAGATCATCACCCTTCATCCGAATGAAAAATGCAAACATAATCTCCAATGAAAATTTAAATCATAATTTATTATGTTGTGAGAAATTAATCTAATATATCAAACTGAATAAATTCAATTTAAATTTAGGCTCACATTGTGTGGGATTTTTCATTTTAATGTTTTTTTTCCACCAGGAACATTTTTATAAGCTTTCCGGCAATTTTTCAATTTAATGTTAAACCAACAAGAAAATGTATTCTATGATTTTCGTTTATTACTTATTTTATAATCAAAATAATTAAATCAAATTTTATTATTGAAATATTAGAAAACGGACCCAATTATAGCTGATTAAATTAATATATTTGAAATATATTAAAAAATTAATAAAAAATGGGTTCCAAATAAAAGAATATATCAAAACTAATTAAAGAACATGCAAGCAAAGATGATGAGTAAAAATACAATTTTAAAAAGTCAAGAAATACTAAAAAATAAAAAAACTAATTATTAAAGATAAGCAACTGAAATATAAATTATATTCTTCTGAAAATAAATTTTTCTTTCGTGTCCATTTGTTTACCAGTCTTTGTTTCGTGCCTCCAATTAAGTTCCAAGTTCCATGTTATTAATCAGCTTAGACCAAAATTTAAATATACTGGTTCACGATTTTTTTTAATTCATACATATATAAAAAAATTAAGCAAAATTACAGAACGCTTATTGACACATAATATTTTATTATACATATATAATCCCAACAAGAAGAAAATAACAAGAGAAAGCAAATAGTAATCCCATCACAACATATATATGAATCAATTCCAAAACTTCAGACAAAAGACTGAAGCTCTCTTCATCAAATAGGATCATTAAACCATGAAATTCTTCTGGGTATGCATGTGGTTGGATAGCACATCTCCATTTGTAGAAGTGAGTAGTATCTTGCAGCCAGTGTGATCTGCGCCAATGGGAATTCCTACTTTACCTAAGTCAAGCGCCTGATGGAAGTCACACAGCACAATCAGAATTTTCTGCTCAATCTTTATCCTCTCAATCAATTCTTGAGCTCTTTTATCTTTGGATTTTTCATTAAAAGTAAGCCGTAGTTGACGTGCAAGTTCATCTTGAATCTTCTTCACATCAGGTTTTTTTGTTACAGTTGCAGTAAGAACCAGATCAAACAGCTCATCTCTTTCAATCCTTCTATTAACTCTGTCAAGAAAAGTATCTTTGACCTCTTCATATTCGCCATAAACTCCGATCGAGTGAGTGTTAGGATCAGTTAATGCTTCCATAACATTCTCTAGGATCGGCTTTACCGATTCCAAAGCACTGGAATTGAAACGACCAAAGTACTCCCACTGTGGTTCACACAAATTCTTTCTTTCAGGCATATCTGTGCGTGTTTCACTCAAATTCTTTCTTTTAGGCATATCTGAGTGTGTTTCACTCATATTCAGATAATGACGAAGAAAATGCCAATAGCAGCTATAACACCCCCAATTATGATCCTACGCAAAACTCAATATATGAGGAAACATGTGTATTTATATATCTCTGTGTGTGTGTGTGTGTATAACACTAGTATACTGCACAAGAATCCACATCCATTTATAGTTTTAGCTTTTTTGGATCATCCTAAAATCTTGATCCCTATTGCAGCAAGAAGACAAATTTACATTGAAGCATGCATAGAGAAGAGAAGGATCCCAGAAACTGATGACATGCAAGAAGCAAGTGGCAAGTAAGGAGAAAGATCAAAATTGGAAAATTGACTTGTATGTATGAAGAAATTGGGAAGTGAGGAGATAATAAAAGGTTCATATTGTCCCACGTTTTTATCCCTCATAAGCTTCGGAAAAATTGATTCTACAGGATGTTTCCTCCAAATCAAAGTCACCTAAAAAATATGCTGTAATTAAGATGCAAACTCGCATAACAAATTCTTGCTTACAAATAATGTTGTCTCAAAAGCTAAACAAAATTGTTTAAAAGTGTTAAAATGAACCAATGCTATGATGCCTTGCCATTAAAAATGCTCAAAGTCAACGTTAATTTAGTTTTTCAACAGGTGGAGCAACATTACTATAGTTTTTGAAACCTTGAGAGGAACATTGAATTCAAACAAACAAAAAAATTCTAAAGTAACATTGCTTCAAGTAAATTTCCACCACACCTAAAAATATGTATACAACTAATCAATGGACGGGTACCGTGAGTCCATGACTTGAAAAGACAAAACTATAAGGATGGCCGCATCAGATTATCAATGATGTAATTTTTCATCTTCGTCCAGCCATCATATTTGAGATAGAATACTTTAGTTCTTTCTTTATCCAGGAATCAAAAACCAAGACCAATATTCCTTGCTGGAAAGCCTGGCATCTTTTTACCCAAGAGCTAATAAGAAGGAAGAAAGGACCCTCAAGTGAAAAACCAGCGAACAAGCTCGAGTTAAAAGAAGAACTCTTGGCTGAGAACACACACACGTATTTGGATCTTTATGATCCTATTAAGAAATGATAAATGGAATTGAAATGTGCTTACGTGGGATCGAATATTATACATTACAGCGGATTGCACCGGTAAACTACAGAATGCTTCCAAGTCATACGCAGGAGCTAAGCCCCTAAAAAAACATAAAATGTCCGGGCAAAAGGTTGATGCTTTTGAAAGCCAGCATTGAAATTTATTTCAACTTTAATGAAATCCAAAGGTTTATTGGTTGAACCGTGAGTTTAAATTTAAATATAGCATACAGCCAAAATAAAAGGAACGAAAAACCACTCACCTACAATTGCAAAACAGCAACAGATGAGAAGGATTTTGAGCAAGATGGATTGGGCAAGAAACTGAAAGGGTTGCTTACTTGAAGAACTTAGTTAGCTTCTGCTTTTATAGTCTCCTGAAATTGCAACGCAGCTTTTTCGTGATTAGTTATATTTATAATTTAAGAACTACATTTATATATAATTTAAGAAATTGCTTAGCAAGATGGATTGGGCAAGAAACTGAAAGGGTTGCTTACTTGAAGAACTTAGTTAGCTTCTGCTTTTATAGTCTCCTGAAATTGCAACGCAGCTTTTTCGTGATTAGTTATATTTATAATTTAAGAACTACATTTATATATAATTTAAGAAATTGCTTAGCAAGATGGATTGGGCAAGAAACTGAAAGGGTTGCTTACTTGAAGAACTTAGTTAGCTTCTGCTTTTATAGTCTCCTGAAATTGCAACGCAGCTTTTTCGTGATTAGTTATATTTATAATTTAAGAACTACATTTATATATAATTTAAGAAATTGCTTAGCAAGATGGATTGGGCAAGAAACTGAAAGGGTTGCTTACTTGAAGAACTTAGTTAGCTTCTGCTTTTATAGTCTCCTGAAATTGCAACGCAGCTTTTTCGTGATTAGTTATATTTATAATTTAAGAACTACATTTATATATAATTTAAGAAATTGCTTAGCAAGATGGATTGGGCAAGAAACTGAAAGGGTTGCTTACTTGAAGAACTTAGTTAGCTTCTGCTTTTATAGTCTCCTGAAATTGCAACGCAGCTTTTTCGTGATTAGTTATATTTATAATTTAAGAACTACATTTATATATAATTTAAGAAATTGCAACGCAGCTTCTTCGACAATGCAATGAACCTGACAGAGAAGTATAAATGCAATGAACCTTTCGAATTTCCAACTTCCTCCCTCGCGCGCCTATCACCGACAAAGGAAAAGTCGAACCATATACTAAAGCAAGAAGAAAAACCAATGGCAACTTTGGTCTTTGATACTCTTCTGATGGTCATTGAAAATCTGTTTCCACCAATTTTGGTGGGTTGGAAAATTGGTTGCCGTCGGAACTCGAGTACCTGAAAGATCAGCCAATGGAAAATTCTAATTTTCCTTTTCCATTATCTAATTTTCAGTGAACCAAATGGCACCTTGTTACAAAACCCAAGCAACACATACTATATTTCAAGTTTGTGTATTTCAACCAAAGGGCACCTTTTTATACTATATTTCTATTGGCCCCTTCCACCATAGGAATCCCAACCTGCAGAATATGAGAAAGTACAAGTTTGTGTATTTCAAGCAATTTTGTGAAAGAATTTCCAGAACCATAAGTTTGGATAGATTAATCAGCTTCGTAGAAGAGATTGAGGCTAGCGTTCGTCTTCATTGCTCATAGCCTATTGAGCTTAGCAATGAGGAACTTGTGAAGGTCATTCTATTGGATTCTTGTTTCATATTTGAGCTGTTTTGGAGGTCCTATTATAGCGATTGGAATGGTGTTATTGACTTCAAACCATAGCAAGCCAAAATTAATGCACACAAAAATTCAAAAGCCTGAGCGTGTATATGTATATTTATATATCTACACACACACACACACATGCGTACGTAAGGAAGGAAGCAAATGACGTATAAGATTAAAAAAATGAAAAAAGAAGGTGACGGAGTGATCTTCCGCGGATTAGGAATCAAAGGATAGACAAAAGTCAATGAACCTTTTTTTTTGGCCGAGAAAAGTCAATGAACTTGAAGTTTGGAATGATGGCGAAAATCTATGAGCAAGGCTTAAATTATTTAAAAAAGATTTACGAAATTTCATAAGAAATTACTACCCCTCCGATCCTTCACGCAGCTTCCTCATTATGCCGGGGGGAAAAAAAGCAAAGCAACCAGTGAATCAGGTTTCATCGTGGCCAGGCCAGGCATGTTTATAAAATGCCCAGCCATGGCTCTGAAATGTCACGCTCTTTGATCTGAGAACTACGCGCTACTACAATCCTCCTCTTTCATTACGATTCGTGGATTTCTCCCTCGCTTTTCTCTCTTCCTTCAGATGGCAAACATTGATCACGAAGAGCTTCAGATTGAAATGAATTCGTTGCTGGAACAAGCTAAAACAACCATGCCTGATGAGTGCTGCTGCATCTACAGAGTTCCGAATGATATACGCAGAATCAATGAAGATAGCTTTACCCCAAAGTTGGTTTCTATTGGCCCCTTTCATTACTGTCGGCATCCCAGACAACAAAAAATGCAGAAGTACAAGTCTCTGTTCCACGAGCAATTTTGTAAGAGAATTTCCAGTACCGTAAGTTCGGATGCATTAATCAACTTCGTAGAAGATATTGAGCCTAGCGTTCGTCTTCATTACTCAGAGCCTATTGATCTTAGCAATAAGGAACTTGTGAAGGTCATTCTATTGGATTCTTGTTTCATATTTGAGCTGTTTTTGAGGTCCTATTATTGCGATTGGAATGGTGTTATTGACTTCAAACCATGGAAAGCCAATACTATAAGGTCAGAATTGCTCTTACTTGAGAATCAGCTGCCTTTTCCCGAGCTTGAAAGGCTATTCACTCGAATTTTTCCCTCTAGCATGACAAATAATAGACCTTCATTTCTTACGCTTACTTCTGACTATTTCGAATACTATAACAAGAAGAAATTAGACCCTCAAGGTGTTAGCATAAGCCACTTCATAGATCTGATTAGAACATTTTAATTACCACCACTGAGTAGTGGAACACAGAGATCGCTCAAATCAGTAACAAATCTTCAGAGTGCAACTGAGTTAGCAGAAGCAGGGTTGACATTTAGGAAAGGTACAAGCCCAAGCTTGCTAGGATTCAGATTAAGCCCAAGCTTTCTAGGATTCAGATTAAGGCCGAGCTTGCTTGGATTCAAATTCTTAGGACGAGTTCTTGAAATACCAGAATTACTAGTGGATGATTGGACTGAAACTTTGTTTCGCAATCTGGTAGCGCTAGAGCAGTGTCACTATTCTTCTTATTCTTACATCACCGACTATGTTGCCATTATGGACTTCCTTATCAACACAAGCAATGATGTGGATCTGTTAGTTCAGGAGGGAATCATCATTAACTGGCTTGGAGAGTCCAAAGCTGTGGCTGACTTGTTCAATAGTCTTTGGAAGAATGTCACAAACGTAAATTTCAACTCCCATTACTCAGAGATTTGCAATGACTTCAATGCCTTTTGTAAAAGTCCTTGGAATAACATGAAGGGCTCTCTGAGACATGATTACTGCAACACTCCTTGGCAAACTGCTGCTTCTATTGCTGGAATTCTGCTCCTGCTTCTCACTTTAATACAAGGAGTTTGTTCTGTCTTACAGGTGCTACCGCAATATAAGAACAACTCATCACATTGAGCTTCTCTGTTCCACATACGGCAATTTATAGCTTTTTTTTAATGGGTACTGCAAGAAATAATTGTGTAGAACTATAATCCTAAATCTATGCATATTCTTCTCATGAAACTCTCTCAGCTAATCATTTAATTTGGATTATTTGGCCAAACATTTATTGATAATTTTTTTTCCTGCTATTTGTGACTAGATTCAAGGTGAGAATGTTGGGTTGGAAGCTGATTATTTATCAATCTGTCTCTTGTAACTTCTCTGCAAACTCTTTAAAGCAAAGTGTGTCTCTGATCTTAGCCATAAGCTTAAATTATGTGAGTATTTGGATCGGCCGATAACCTCCATAAAATCATTTAGAATTGACTTCCTCCATTTGAAACATCAAAAGCCTTAGAACTGAACGTAGAGTCGCGTGACTGCTACAATGCCCTCAACTTCCTTGTTGATTCATTTGTTCTGTTTCTCATCTTAAGTTTGTGGCTTGTCCATGTGAGTTTGTTCGGAAGGACACTGTGATGAAGAAGATGCCAAATTGCAGATAAGGCCACTACTTCTGGCAATTCCTTGAACGTCTCCCATTAATGGAGGTACACCATGAGTTCAAACGATTATTATCAATCAAAGATGGCTTCAAAATTAACTATGAAGATGGAGCAGTTGAAAATTTTAGAGATATTTGTAGGTGAGCCTCTTGGCTTCTGTGAAAGCAATAGGAAATAGAAAGTATGAATCACAAATCAAGATCAATCACTTGTTACTTGGAATGCCCACTATCTCAAACCTAAGATAGAAACTTTGAGTACTAGATCAGTGAACAAGCTCAAGATGAAAGAACAACATTCGTTAGAGAGGGGGGATGTGTCTGCGTGTCTGTGTCTGTGTCTGTGTGCGTCTTTTCTGATCCAATGTAGAGATGAGAAGTGGAACTAGATTTTGTTACGACAAACACAAGGACTGTTTTTTTGGTAGTATATTGCACAAAGAATCTTGCTCAACATAAATGTTTTCAGTTCACACACTAAAAACTAAGCAAAATTACAGAGCCCAACTCACACATACCATGGCACATAATCCTAAGAAGAAAAAAGAAAAGAGCAGACATATAATATGGCCACTTCAAAAATACAATATTGATAACAAAAAAGGATGAACCTTTTTTATGGTGAAGAGAATCGCAGCATGGAAGTTTTTCTGGGCATGCGCATGTGTTTGGATAGAACATCTTCAGTCGTAGAAGTACATTGTTTGAGTAATATATTGCAGCTACGATGATCTACACCTCTAATGGGCCAGGCGGAGACAGATGCGGAGCAAGATCCAAACAAGGAGCAAGTCCAGAATAATATGGGCCAAACACGAAGAAGCCTACGAACGAAAAGGAAGACGTGGAAACTACGAGAACTCGAGCACGTTTAGAGCGTATAAATAGAGAGTGACGACACAAGGAGGGTGTGGATATTTTGGAATCTTTCTTACCTCTCTCTCTCTCTCTCTTTCTGCTAGGTGTCCCTCTGTGCCTTCTGTTATTCTGTTTTCTAATTCTGTTATTTGTTATCATTACTGAGATTTCCATCGTTGTACCGAACTATCCATTTGAGTAATATTCAGTCACTGTTTACCATTCAAGTGCATTCTGTTTCTGCATTGCCATTACAATTTGGTGCTTTCATCAACCTTGAGGATCTCGTAATGGCAGAGAACACGAGCTTAAAGGAAGTGCAAGCTAAGCTCAAGCGAACGACGGAATTTGTCGAATATGCCAAAGGACGTTTTGATCAACTGGACCATATGAATACTATCCTTCAATCATTAGCACAGTCAATCGAGAGTTTACACCTTCGGTTGGACCAATCATCACCATCACCACATGCATCGGCATCGTCAGTAATCCTTGTTGCCCAGCCTGTTCAACCATTCACGGACACAACTAGTACGGTGAAACTTGACTTCCCTCATTTCGATGGCACAGATGCTCTAATGTGGATTTTCAAGGCAGAGCAATATTTCAAATACTACGACATTCCTGATTCTCAGCGGATGGTTCTGGCTTCGGTGCACTTCGATGGGGATGTCCTTCTGTAGTTCCAGATCCTGGAGAAGACAGGCATATTTTGGATTGGTATACGTTAGCAAAGGCCATTGAACTCCAATACGGTCCGTCCCAATTTGATTGTGCTCGCTCCCAACTGTTCAAGCTCACACAAGCTAGTGTAGGTGACTCCTTGGAGACATACAACTCCAAATTCCTTGCACTGGCCAATAGAACAGAGCACCTTCAGCAACCAGCATTGCTCGACTACTACATTGGAGGCCTCACTCCAACTCTTAAACGTGACATCCTAGTGCAACGCCCTCATACCATTCTTAGTGCAATGGCCCTTGCACGCTTGTTCGTCGATACTGCTACGTTCCATACCACCGCACTGAAACCAGAGTCTCCATTCAAGTCTCGCTTTCCGGTTCCGATGAATAAGATAGTCAGTTCAGCTCCTGGAACTACCTCACCGGCGCCGTCCACAACTTCGAGCAACTGGAAAACCAATCCGCCCCCGTTATTACCAACACCCACGGCCCAACAAGTCCGACGAATGTCACCAGCAGAGATGCATATTCGACAGGAAAAGGGGCTGTGTTTCACCTATGATGCCAAGTTTTCCCCTACTCATCGTTGTCCCAACAAGCAACTAATGCTATTATGCTGTGACGAGGAGATTACTGCAGAGGAGGGATCTAACACTGAGACCGTGGATGCCACCTTGCATCATTTATCCATGCATGCATTGCGAGGAACTTAAGGGGCAGCAACCATTCGTTTTCATGGCTCCATTCTTGGTACCAATGTCCAAGTTTTGTTAAATGGCGACAGTTCAGACAACTTTATTCACCCTCACATTGTGCAGCATTTGGGCATTCCCATCGTACAAACTAACATCATTAGAGTGCTTGGAGGCACTGGTAACATTCTAAGTAGCAATGCATTGGCAAAAGATATCCCTATTTAAATTCCGGTTATACCATTATCATCACGATGTTATTTTTAACTATAACGGCCGTAGACATTGTTATCGGTGCCGACTGGTTAGAAACATTGGGCCCACACGTCGCCGATTACCATACGTCCATGATCAAATTTCTTCTCAATTATGTCTTCGTGACTCTCACAGGCTACCGTGGGACGTCAACCACTACTACTCAATGTCATCATCTCACGCGTCCATGGCCACAGACGACATTGCAGCTCTATCTGGTTGAAGCACTAGATGTAGCACCCACAGCACGCTATAGTCCCCCTGATGTACCACCAGATTAACGTGCAGTGCTACTTTGTTTTTCCTCTGTGTTTTTCATTCCCCACGGGCTGCCACCCCACAAAGTATTGGACCACCGTATTGATCTATTACACCACACAGGACCCGTCAAGGTACATCCATACCGTTATGCAGCAAGCCAGAAATCTGAAATAGAACGAATTGTTTCTGATTTATTAACAGATGGCATAATACAACCAAGTTCCAGCCCTTTCTCAGCACCCGTCATCTTGGTAAAGAAGAAGGACGTCATATGGAATTTTTGCGTGGACTACTGTGCTTTAAACGCCGTCACAGTCAAAGATGCTTTCCCAATGCCAACAGTCGATGAACTGTTGGACGATCTTCATGGCTCTGTCTTTTATTCCAAGCTTGATCTACGATCTGGGTACCACCAGATCCTGATGAGGGAGGCTGGTCATGAGAAAACTGCTTTTTGCACAGACCAGGGCCTTTACGAGTAGCTGGTCATGCCGTTCAGACTCACAAACGCCCTGGCAACGTTCCAGGCATTAATGAATCATATTTTTCAACCTTTCCTTCGACAGCTTGTACCAATATTTTTTGATGACATATTGGGGGAATTGCATCTCAAACATGTCACTCTGGTGCTGGAACACTTATAATCTTTTTGCTAAACTTAGCAAATGCGCCTTCGAATTAATGAGGATTGACTATTTGGGTCACAAATTATCCTCACATGGGGTTGAAGTCGATGGGGCCAAGATCACTGTTATTCAGGAATGCCCCACTCCCAAGGACGTGTCTGCTCTTAAGAGTTTCCTAGGCCTTAGTGGGTACTATGAGCATTTTATTCGCCATTACGCACAAATATCAAGCACGTTGACAAATTTGTTGAAGAAGGATGCATTTCATTAGTCACCACATGCTTAGCGCGCTTTCAAAACTCTCAAAGAAGCACTCTCCTAAGGCCCTATTTGGGCCTTACCAGACTTCACCAAGTCATTTACACTAGAAATAGATGCTTCTGGTTTGAGCATCGATGCTGTATTGAGTCAAGGCTCCTATCCCATCGCTTTCTTTTCAAAAAAACTATCGCCCAGAATGCAAGCTCAATCAGTGTATGTTTGCAAAATCTATGTAATTACGATATCGGTTGCCAAATTTCACCAGTACCTGTTGGGTCATAACTTTATTATTTTCACTGGTCACCAAAGCTTGAGACACCTCCATGATCAAGTATTTACAGACCCCAGAACAGGAGGCCTATCTTCCACAACTACTGGGATATCACTTTGATATTGAGTATAGATAGGGGAAACAGAATCAGGCCGCCGATGCTCTATCTCATGTTTTGTGTATGGCTTTATCATTCCTTGAAGGGTCTTTCATGGACCACATTTATGCCTAGGTACGTGCGTCTGCTACTATTACTGATCTCAAACTAACCACCGAGACTGCCATTGCCAACTTTCCTTATCAGGTCAAACATGGGGATCTCTATTGGAAGGATCGTTTAGTGGTTCCACATGATAACCCAGACTTAAGCAAATAATGTTTGAGATTCATTCACCACCACTTGGAGGTCATGCCGGATTTCTACGCATGTTTCACAGAATTGCTCGCCTGTTCTTTTAGCAAGGCATGCATCGAGATATTCGTCAGTATGTTAAGGCTTGCTTGGTTTGTCAACAAGCTAAGACCTCCACTCTCCATCTAGCAGGCTTATTACAACCCATTCCAGAACGTATCTGGGAAGATATCGCTATGGACTTCATTATTGGCCTACCAATGGTTCGTGGTTTCTCGATCGTAATGGAATTGTCGTCGATCGTTTGTCCAAGTATGGTCACTTTACACCTCTACCAACACATTTCTCTAGCACCACGGTCGCCGAGGCTTTTCTCCAACATATTGTCAAGCTTCATGACCTGCCTCGTACAATTGTCTCTGACAAGGACAAAATTTTCACTAGCTCGTTTTGGCGTCACTTGATGAGATTACAGGGCACTAAGCTTTCCTTCACCACGGCGTATCACTCGCAATCCGACGGGCAATTAGAGGCTCTCAACAAATGCTTGGAGATGTATTTGAGATGTTCCGTCCACCACTACCCTCGTCAATGGTTATCTTATTTGCCTTGGGATGAATTTTGGTATAATTCTGCCTTTCACTCATCAACAGGCTTCACACCATTTCACATTGTCTATGGTCGCGAGCCGCCACCCCTACTCCAACATTCATCTCTTGAAGATACCCCATTCGACGTTCACAAACAACTCTGTGCACGTGACGAGGTGTTAGCCACAGTAAAACATCACCTTACTATAGCATAACATCACATGAAGAAATTTGCAGACCAAAAGCGTCGACAACTTGAGTTTCAGGTTGGAGACTGGGTCTTAGTGCGTCTCCAACCGTATCGACAACACTATGTTCAGCTACGGAAATATCAGAAATTGGCACTGCAGTATTTTGGGCCCTTTCAGGTGACCGAGCGCATTGGGACAGTCGCCTACCGTTTATGTCTTCCTCCTCACGCTAAGATCCACTCAGTCTTCCACATCTCCCAGCTGAAGCAGTATCAGGGTGACTCGCCAACAGAGGCGTATCTATGCTGTCCGTTGCAAATTTTGGCAGTACGTCGAGTTCAGCATAATAATACGTGGAGTCGCCAGTTCCTCGTGCGTTGGGATGGTCCTATGGACGATTCATGGGAACTAGAGGAAGATCTTCGAAGACTAGCCCCGACACTGAACCTTGAGGACAAGGTTCCACTCTATGAGGGGAGTATTGTAATGGGCCAGGCGGAGACAGATGCGGAGCAAGATCCAAACAAGGAGCAAGTCCAGAATAATATGGGCTAAACATGAAGAAGCCTACGAATGAAAAGGAAGACTTGGAAACTACGAGAATTCGAGGACGTTTAGAGCGTATAAATATAGAGAGTGACGACACGAGGAGGGTGTGGATATTTTGGAATCTTTCTTACCTCTCTCTCTCTGCTAGGTGTCCCTCTGTGCCTTTTGTTATTCTGTTTTCTGATTCTGTTATTTGTTATCATTACTGAGATTTCCATCATTGTACCGAACCATCCATTTGAGTAATATTCAGTCACTGTTTACCATTCAATTGCATTCTGTTTCTGCATTGCCATTAAAACACCATATGGAATTCCTAACTTACTTAAATCATTTCATCTGTTTCTGCATTGCCATTACAACACCATATGGAATTCCTTCCTTACTTAAATTCATTGGCTCTTTTATCTTTGGACTTGGAATTCCTAAACCATATAAATGACGCTACTTAGAGGTCTATCTTGCAATATCTCTACCAATTACTGGTCTTCTTTCATTTTCTTTTTGTTGTATTTGCTTTTTTTTTTTGTCAGATTCACACATTCTCCTTTGTTGTTTGATTGTTTCTTACCAATTTTCATTGCCTCTCAACCATATGAAATGGCTTTTCACTTTTGGGCTAAGTATGCCTGAGATCTTATTTTTGGGAGTTCAAGAGTTTTTAGCATAAAAAGGCTTTTGGACGCTGCCCTGATGAGCATGAGTATTTGACTTCAATAAGCTGAGCTTGCTCATGAGTTGCCTTTACATATTTGTATTTAATTTTGGATTTGAAATTTGCAGGTTAAGGTAACTTACGTTTGACTCTTTTAGGCATAAACCAACGCTTAAATACTTAGTTTGAGTTTTAAAAAAGAAAAATCACCGACTTCAAATAATTGAACGATTTTATCATGCTTAATTTCTACTAATTTTAAATTTAGTCATACATAGATGAAATTAAGAAAAATTAAAGAAGTCAGCTGAAACATAATACTTAATTACACATAATCCTCAAAAGAAGGGGAAAAAACAAAGGAAACATATGATAAGCCCATTACAGCTTATATAATACGAAAACTCTTAATAAATAGCTCAAGCTTTTTTCAACCAGTAACAATCATAACATGTATTTATAAAATTCATAAAGGCCTTTTTTTATCATTACCAAACGAGACATCGCTAGGAAACTTTCATCGCCGCACGGGCTTCGAAGTCTTGCACCAAATGAAAGGAGGAAAAAAGGGGAACACACAGACAATAACAAAACCCTTATAATACACACATATTTAGGAAATTTCCAATAAAATGCTGAAGAGAAATGTTAAAGCATGATAGTTTTTTGGGTATGCATGTGGCTGGATAGCACATCTTCAGTTGTAGAAGTGAGAAATATTTGCAACCTGTGTGATCAGCACCATATGGAATTCCAACTTTAACTAGGTCAAGCTTCTTAGGATCAGCTAATGCCTCCATAACATTCCCCGATTGGGTTTCTCCATTCCAAAGCATCTAGATCGTTGAAACTGAACGAAATTAAGCAAATGGAACGTTCACCTTTGTTTTGACTTGGTATATCCAAAGCATCAAAAGCATTGGAATTGCACCAAGATGAAAGTCTATGTGGGAAGGGTTGGTCCAGTTTCTCATCAACTCTCTTTCCTTTAGGCATGTCCGTGTGTGTTTCACTCAAATTCAGATAATGACGAAGACGATTCTGATAAAAGCTATATAAGCATCCCCAATTACGATCCTGTGGTAAAAATCAATCGGTGATGAGAAAACATTAATACCAGTACAACGCATGAAAAGAATTTAGAGTTCGTATGAAATGAAAATACTTAGAGACAAATAACTTTTTTGAAATGATGGCAGTTTATGATTTGAGATTAAAAAGAGCTCTTACGTCAATTTATATATAATTTTAGCCTTTGATCCTACAAACTTGCTCCCTATGGTGGGAAGAAGTTGACATGATGAATAA
>JANTPZ010108463.1:0-13303 GCA_025593235.1 Vachellia pachyceras | reverse complement strand
AATTCTATTTTTAATCTATAATAAAACTAAATCATTAGAAATTCACTGTTATCTCCATATTAATTAAAATATCTAAACCTTCATAATTTCTCTATTATTTTCAATAATCTCAAATAAACTATTTAACTCAACTTTTGATAACTCAAAATATTTTATAATATAAACCTTATAGGAAATAAATTTCTAAAATACCTTAGATATCCAATAAATAAATCTAATTATATAAAACATGATTATAAAAGTGTATCTATTATTATATAGTCTTCTATAAATAAAACCCCAACCATATAAATATTGAAATACCAAAATATTCTCTAAATAATTTATTTAAACGAATTTATAATTTATTCTAAATGAATTCATACTCATAAATATATATATACAAATATGTATATGTATATATTTATATATATTTACAAAAATATATATACTTAACTATATATACACAAAGGTATATATATTAAACTATGAAATGGTAAGAGTAATAAATTTGCTAATATTAATCTAACCATTTAGTCATCATTATTTATTCAAAACATTAATATATCAAAAATCATATATTTAAGAAAAATAACTAAATTCGAAATAAATATTCCAGGTATCAGAAAAATAAATTTAACATCACGGATCATAGTTATAAAAATAGATCTACAATTTCATAGTTTTCTACAAATAAAACTTAAACTGTACAAAAATGAAATTTCCAAAATATTCTCTAATAAACATAATATTGGTACTATTAGAAAGAGAAAAATATTTAGAACAACTTTCATGAAGGAAGTTTACTGAAAATAAGTCATTTAACTTACCTAAATAATCCCAGTAGTAGAACCTTAGACTGAAAAATAACCCTTCTAGAGGCTCTTCTCCCTCCCACTCTCTGCCGACGACGCTCTCTTTCTCTCTGAACGTGGGTGTGTGAAGAGTGTGTGTGTGAAGGTTTGAGGAGGAGGGTATTTATACCCACACCACATCAATTATATATATATATTATATTATTATTTTTTTATTAATTTTTTTAAACATAATGTTGCATCATGGCTGCCACCGTGAGTTGTGGCAGCCCATAATGCATCATTATATAAAAATTTTAAATTTTAATTAATTAATTAATTTTTTTATTAAAAAAAAAGTAATGATGGCTGCCACTGGAATGTGGCAGCCCATACCTTAATAAATTGTTTTTTTTTAAAAAAAAGATATGACATAGGGCGCCTAAAGTGGAACTTTAGGGACCCTAAGTTTTAACTCTCCCTCCTTCTTTCACTCCTCCTCTCCCACGCGCCTCCCCCTCCTTTTACTCATTCCACTCCTTCAGCCCCCAAGCACTTTCACTTCCACTCCTCTAAGAGCTCCCGCACACCTCTCCCCTCCTTTACTCACTTCCACTCCTCCAGAGACCACTGCCGTCGCTCGTCCACCCACTGCTGTCGCTCATCCGCTCAGTGCCGTCGCTCATCCGCTCGTCCGCCCGTCGCTCGAAGCTTCGTCGCCCGTCGCTTCATCGCTCGTCGCCCGGCCGTCGCTTGTTGAGGTATGAAATGCTACAAATAATTCCATCGTCTGGCCTTGCATTGTTATTTTGCCTTGGATGAATTTGAATTTGTTGATTGAAAGAAACATTTTTAGTTACTTGTGTGTGCATTGTCATTTTGCCTTGGACGAATTTGTTTGTTAAAATTTTAGTTGACAGTTTATATATTGGCCTTGGACGAAAAATATTTGTTATTAGTAATAGTAATTTCAAGTATTTTCTTCATTTTGATGATTGAGGGAGGATAATATTCACAATTTAAGATTGATTATATATATATATATTCATTATATTCAAACTCCGAAACACCCTAAGGAAAAGTTGTATGAACCTGTTCATACAAAAAAAAAATAACATTTGAGCATTTATATTTGTAATATTTTATACATGAATATTTTATTTACTTGTAAATAATATAATTTTTATTTGTTTTGAACTTGATTGTGTGCGCTTAGCTTATAGGGATAGAGGTTATGTATTTAATGTCTTTTTAAATTTGAATGTTGTTTACAATTGTTTAGGGTTTAATCAATGGATCGTACTTGGATGAATGCATTAAGAACTATGATGAATATGAGAATGGTGTGGAAGAGTTTATTGAATTTGCTACAAGAAATGCGACTAGAAAAAATGGGATGTATTTTTGTCTCTGTGTCAAGTGTATAAATGGGATTAGGCAAAATATTGATGATCTAAGGGATCACCTAATTTGTGAGGGAATAAGTCTCCAGTACAAAAAGTGGATATGGCATGGGGAAAAGTAAATGCATATGCAGCACACGAAAGAGATTCTGTGGATGCAATAGATGAAGATAGAATGGAAAGAATTATTCACGATGTTGAGGTAGAATCTTTTGCCTAAGCGCCTGTATAAGAAAGCATACGGAATGATGTAGAGACACCGTTGTACCCTGGGAGTAAGCATACACGCTTGACGGGTGACGGGTACATTGCATTTGATGAACTTGAAGGCATCTTGTGGGTGGACCGACTGTAGTTTCACATTGTTGCTGCAGTTGTTGGGTGATATGCTTCCAGAGAACAATGTACTTCTAAATCGTATGTATGAAGCCAAGAAAATCTTATCTACGATGGGCATGGAGTACAAGAACATACATGAGTATCCTAATGACTGTATACTATACAGAAATAGGTATGAAGATTAAGTGAGTGTCTGAAATGTAAAACTGCACGTTACAAAGTGAGGAAAGGTGGTGATTGTGGTGATAAACTAGCTAAAAGGCAACATTTGAAGGTACTGTGGTATCTTCCAATAGTACCATGGTTTGAGCATTTGTTTGCCAATGCAACAAAAGCACAAAAGTTGAGTTGGCATTATGATGAGAGAATATTTAATGTAAGGTATCTTCGACACCCGGCTGACTCTCTACAGTGGAAGAAAATTGGCGAAATGTTTCCGTAATTCGGTAGTGAGCCAAGAAACCTTCGGCTTGGGCTTTGTACATATGGGATCAATCCGTTTGGGACACTTAGTAGTACACATAGTGCGTGACCGGTACTCATGGTGATATACAACCTGCCTCCCTGGTTATGCATGAAACGTAATTATATGATGCTTACTATGATGATTTCTGGACTGAAACAGCCGGGGAAGGATATCGATGTTTACTTGGCACCTTTGATTGAAGACTTAAAGAAGCTATGGGAGGAAGGCGTTGATGTTTTTGATGCATACAGGCAGGAGTCATTTAAGTTACATGCGATGATCTTCACAACGATAAATGACTTTCCTGCTTACAGTAACTTGTCAGGATACAGTGTCAAGAGGCATGTCCGATATGTGAAGCAGACACACACTTCTATCAACTTAAGCATGGGAGAAAAACTGTCTACCTTGGTCATAGGAGGTTTCTTCCTCGATTTCACCCTTATCGTAAGTTAAGAAAGAGTTTTAACGGCTTTCCAGAGAATGGAATGGCTCCAAAATCATTAACCGGAGAGGAAGTGTATCGCCGGATAGAGAAGGTCAACGTCATCTTCGGTAAGAATCATAGAAGTACCAGCGAGAAGAGCATATGGAAAAAGCGATCAATTTTTTTATCTTCCATATTAGCGTACTTTTGATGTGAGGCACAATATTGATGTAATACATGTGGAGAAGAACGTTTGTGATAGCCTTGTCGGGATGCTGTTGCATATACCAGGAAAGACTAAGGATGGAATCAGTGCGAGACTAGACTTGGTTGAAATGGGAATAAGAGAACGATTACATCCAAAGCTAAGAGATGATATGGTAAAAATGCGTACATGGAGCCAGTAGCGTATACACTGTCAAAAGCCGAGAAAAAAGTTTTTGTGAGTGTTTGCATGCCATCAAGGTGCCACAAGGGTATTCTTCGAATGTGAAAAGGCTTGTTTCATTAGATGATTTGAAGCTCGTGGGATTGAAGTCTCACGATTCTCATGTATTGATGCAGCAATTATTACCAGTGGCTATTAGATGCATTATGAAGGATGACATTCAAGCCACCATAACTAGGTTTTGTGTTTTTTTTAATGCTATATGTAGCAAAGAGATAGAAGTTGAAAAGTTGGACGAATTAGAAAATGAATGTTACATTATTTTCTCCCAACTAGAGATGCATTTTCCCCAGCATTTTTTCGATATAATGGTCCATCTGATTGCTCATTTAGTAAGAGAAATAAGGCTGTGCGGTCCGGTTTACCTAAGATGGATGTACCCTTTTGAGTGTATCATGAAGGTTTAAAAGGTTATTCAAAAAATCCTTATCGACCTAAAGCATCCACTGTGGAAAGATATGTAGTGAAAGAGGCTATGGACTTTTGCAATGATTATTTATCTGGGGTGAATGTACAATCACGACATGAAGAAGGTGCAAGCAAGGGAACACAAGGTTTAAAAGTGAAGAGTATGCCTCGTGAAGAAGTGTTACAAGCACACCTATATATCTTGAATAATATGGAAGAAAGTCAACCTTATTTCCATGAACATAAACAGGTGTTAAAGAAGATGTATCCTAAAAAGAATGACACGCAGATAGCGAATGAACATAATAAGACATTCATAGAATGGTTGAAGGAAAGGGTTTCTCGTGATATTGATGTTTCTGAGATGACTAAATGGTTAGCATGGGGGCCTGCATTTGAGATGGTCACCTGGAGCGTAATGTCAAAATCAGTTTATCAATCTCTAGGGATCAAGAATATCAAGCCTACTAATGTGATTTTGCAGCTAACTGATAAAACAACTAGAGAACCCTATGGTTTTCTAGATGTCCTTGTGAAGGTAAAAAACTAGGTTTTTCCAGCTGATTTCTATGTTTTGGATATGTCAAAAGAGCTAACCAATGAGGAACCTTTGATTTTAGGCAGGCCATTCTTGAGAACAACTAATTTAGTCGTAAGCATAAAGGATGGAATCATAACCATGGAATTGGGAGAACAACTTATCAAATTCAATATTTATGAAGTCATGAAACATCCCTATGAGGATTATTCCTTGCTAGAGATAAATATGATTGAAACTATAATTGATGAAGCAATAGAAAATTTTGAGATATCTTTGTATGAAAATGCAGGAAATGATGAAGCTAACCTTGAGAATTCACCTTCTGATTTAATTTTGAATTCTTCTTCTTCTTCTTTTCAATGATTAGAAAGTTATGTGTGCAATATTGAGTGCTCAACACTTGATAGCTCACTTTCCACCACCAGATATGTCAATTCCAATTTTTAGGATATGAAATTTCTTCTATTTCATCAATTTCCAGTATTGACAGCATAGAAGGGAAGTATTCATGTGATTTTACAGGAACTACAGAGCCAACAAGTTCTGATTCAAGTGAAAGGAGCAGTGATGCTTTCAAAAGCTGTATGAGTAACATTGAGCAATTGCAAGGAGATGAACCAAATAGAACCTGCATACCTACTGGAGAAAATTGTGCACAATTAGTACCTAGTGTACCACCAGCTCATCAATTTCAAAAATTGAAGGAATTGATTATACATAAAGAGCAAATGAGCAAGCTGAGGAAGAAATTGACCATTGAATCAAATTTAAGTCTTGATCACAGTAGCAAAGAATGGAGAAACATCATGAATGCTGAAATATCATGATACTTCCAAGTACCGATTGCTCCAGAAGATCAAGAAAAGACTACATCCACATGCCCTTTTGGAACATTTGCATATAGATGAATGCCCTTTAGTTTGTGTAATGCTCCTGGAACTTTTCAGAGATGTATGATGTCGATTTTTAGTGAGATGTTGGAGCAAGACATTGAAGTATTCATGGATAATTTCCCTTGTATAGGGACAGCTTTGATGAATGTTTAAAGACTCTTGAGAAAGCATTGGCTAAGTGCATAGAGAAGAACTTGGTCCTTAATTTTGAAAAGTGCCACTTCATGGTGGACAAGGGAATTGTTCTTGGACACTTAGTCTCTAGAGAGAAAATTGAGGTTGACAAGACGAAAATTGAGGTAATATGTTCTCTACCTTACCTTACTAATGTAAAGGAATTGAGGTCATTTTTAGGCCATGTTGGGTTTTATAGGAGGTTTATTAAGAATTTTAGTTAAATTGCTGCACCACTGTCTTGGTTATTGCAGAAAGATTTTGAGTTCATATTAGATAGTCATTGCAAAAATGCCTTTAATGAATTGAAAAACAAGTTAATTGCTCTATCAATTTTGACATCACCTAATTGGGACTTAGATTTTGAGTTGTCTTGTGATGCATCAAATTTTGTAGTAGGGGTCATGTTATGACAAAAGGTTGACAAGCTCTCTAAAGTCATTGAATATTCCTTAAAGACACTAGAAAAGGCATAAATCAATTACATTACCACAGAAAAAAAACTCTATGCAATAATGTTTGGTTTGGACAAGTTTAGGCAGTATTTGTTGCATTCAAAGGTTACTATTTTCACTGACCATGCTGTTGTGAAGTTTCTATTTTGTAAACCTCAAACAAAGCCCAGGTTATTGAGATGGATGTTGCTATTTCAAGAATTTCATGTGGAGGTAAGAGATAGATCTGGAGCTGAGAATTTGTTGCCGACCACCTTAGTAGATTACCCAACCACGTAAAGGGAGTAGATGAAGCAAATATGGTGTGTGGTTCTTTTCCAAATGCTGCATTGCTTGCTGTAATTATCAAAGATCCTTAGTTTGCTCATATTGCTAATTTTCTAGTGGCTGAGGTTTTATCACCCTCTTTGAACAGATTTCAGGTGCCAAAGCTAAAGAGGGAATCCCAATACTACATTTGGGATGATACTCATTTATGGAGATTTTGTAATGACAAAATCATTAGAAAATGCATATCTGACTATGAAATTAAATCTGTTTTGTCATTCTGTCATGAGTTGGCTCATAGAGGGAATTTTAGTGCCAAGAAAACAACTAGGAGAGTTCTAGAGGTAGGATTTTATTGGCCCACACTTTTTAGAGATGCATATGAATTTTGTAGATCCTATGAAAAATGTCAACAGTTGGGTAGCTTATGAAAGAGACATGAAATGCCACAACAACCTATGCTTTTTTTTTTATGAAATTTTTTATGTTTGGGACATTGATTTCATGGGACCTTTTCCTGTACCATGTGGTTATTTTTATATTTTGCTGGCTATTAATTACATGTCCAAGTAGGTAGAGGCAATACCAACAAGGAAAAATGATGCTAAACTGTTAGTAAGTTCTTGTAGGTGAACATTTTCTGCAGGTATGGTGTTCCAAGGGCATTAATCAGTGATCAAGGGACACATTGTTGTAACAGGTTGATGAACAATTTGTTGGCCACTCTACTACAGAGTAAAGTTTTTACTACTGAAATTCGCGTCCTTTTTTAAAAAAAGGGAGTAAAAAATGAAGGCAGTGACATTTTTGAAATTATAAGAACGGATACGACAACCACTATCAGAAGGAAGAAATAAGAAGCAATATTTAGGTGTCCTATTTCTAAGATAGGGCGCCTAAAAGGTGCCTTTAGGCGCTCAATCCTGAGATAGGACGCCTAAAGGGTGCCCAGTTTAACGTTAGGCGCACTATCACTAAGATAGGGTGCTTAAAGGGGTGCCCGATCCCACTTTAGGCGTCCTATCTAGGGGGTCTATTATCATAAAAAAACCCAACCGACACTTTAACACTACATTTCTCATTTTCACTTTCACTCAACCTAGCTGATATTCTCTCCCGCCTCCCGTGCCATTTTTCATACTCCCACACTCTGAGCTCTTTCTCCCGTACTGCCCGCTCTCCATCGCTGCCTCGCTCACTCCCACTCTCTTCGTCACGGTTAGACTCGTCACTAATTCGGTGTCGCTGCAGTCTCAGCTCCGTCGCTGCTTCGGCGTCGCTGTAGTCTCTATCGCTGCTTCGATCGGCATCACTGCAGTCTCTCCTCACTCCATCGCCAGTCGCTACAGTTGCACCTGCTGGAGAAATATTAGTAAAAGTTATTATTTATTTAGTTATGAATTTAGTTTCCATATTTTTTTACTTGTTTATCTTATATGAAGTGTGAACTAGCTATCTCTGAGAAGGGTAAGTGTGATGTTGTGGATTATAATAAAATTGATGGTGAATTTAAGCTTTTGGATCATCATGGTATTAATGTTTCTTTCATTAAGTGGTGAAGAGTTTGGTCCAGAATAAAATTGATGTTTAATACCATGTTAAGAACATCAAAGTAAGGCAACGAATTAGTGCATTGATATTCAACAAGGTTAAAGGTGTTTAAATATGTTGTTTTCATATGTAACGATTGTCAATTCAATCGCAACGCACTCAAGACATACCGATTTATGGGCGGTAAACGTGAAAGTAGAAATAGAACCACACAGTGGTCTTATCCAAAAGTAAGTACTTTAACTTGGAACAGCTGGATTTGAATTGGAACAACCAAAAAATAAAACAGAATGACTCAAGTTTGTTATGCCAGCTGGATACAGAAATAGAATGGCTCAAGTTTGTTATGCCAACTAGACACAGAAACATAATGGCCCAAGTTAGTTATGCTCAAGCAATAATGACATTGAAGCCTTATTGAATAATTATCTTTATTTAATAATAAACTCCTGTTTCAATGTCATTATATTGCATCTGTATATTTTTTTTATGAGTATGTGTATCCTTCTATGAAGGTTAATTATGTTTGAGGTACAATCTAATGTTAAATACTTTGTTTCGCTAGGAAGAGAATTAGGAGGAAAAATATGGAGAGAAGAGAAAATTAGAAAGAAAATCCTATTGTTCCACTTATTGGAATGAAGGAGAGAAAATATAGAAGAAGAAAATAAGCAAATATTTGAATGATTAAAATAATCTTATTTCTATATATGTTAAAACTTTATTCCAGCAATGAGAGGCTAGCTCCATTGATCCACCTGGGTGGATGAAGTTGCACCAGATCTACTGAACACATAGGGAGGTTTATGCATTAATTCCTTCGTCTGATCTTTAATTGTACCTCAATGTAGTGTAAATTGATTGGAGGCATTTAACCAATCAGTACAATTGCAAAATCATGTTCATTAGTGCATTTAGATGAGACATTATTGCTTTTGACTAAATTGCCGAACATTTTGATTGATGAACTTTTCCTCTCTATCTAGTGGATTTGAATCTTAGCTAGGCATTCTGATTCATGAATTGTTGAGAGTTCTCAAGTATCTAACTGCATTTGTCATTTGGTATCATGAATTCATCTACACTCTTGTTTAAACATTTTGTTCCTTCATGTATGAAGGAATCATCATGTGAAGAGTGATTTCAATGTGTGAAGAAGTAGTGAGGGCAATAAAAATCTTCTAGGTGGATAAACTTGAAATAAACACAAACCGAACACATTTCTCATTTTAGACTCATTTAGTAAGAACAAACACAGTAGAATCCATAAAAATATAGGTAGCTGAAATACACATTCAGATTGGAAACCAAAATAATTTGAATGATTTAAATTCAATTCAGTAGGTTAATAGCTAAGAACCAAAGAGACAGACACCTAGGGTTGACTCACTGCACTATAAAAGTTTAATTCTAGTAATTTTGATACCTAACAACAAGGTAAATCAATGAACAACAACATCACACCTTAATCTCACTTGAAGAACTTTATATATTTGTCTGTGCTGTCTCTTATGCTTCGTATGTAATTAAGACAATATTATTGGGAAGCCTTATTGAATAATTATCTTTATTTAATAATAAACTCCTGTTTCAATGTCATTATATTGCATCTGTATATTTTTTTTATAAGCATGTGTATCCTTCTATGAAGGTTAATTATGTTTGAGGTATCTAATGTTAAATACTTTGTTTCGCTAGGAAGAGAATTAGGGAGGAAAAGTATGGAGAGAAGAGAAAATTAGAAAGAAAATCCTATTATTCCACTTATTTGAATGAAGGACAGAAAACATAGAAGAAGAAAATAAGCAAATATTTGAATGATTAAAATACTCTTATTTCTATATATGTTAAAACATATCAGGATTAAAATCAAACTCATATCACGTTGACATAATCATAGCATAATCAAATATAAAAATGAAAGAGTTAAAGTTTAGCCAAAAAAAGAGAAAGGTTTCAGGTGGAATATAAAAAAAGTTTAACACGTATTTCATGAAAATAGTTAAATATACATAAATTAACGAAACAAATTTTTTTGACAAAAAAACAATTTTTTAATATTATTTATTTTCCAAAAATTATATTAAAATTGTTGCCAAAAAAACCCTCCCTCTCACTTATCAAATATGCAATTCCTTGCATCAGGGGAAAAAAGTAACACAACTATGGAGACAGGCGACAGCGTGGTGCAGGGTACAGGGGCAAGAGAAATACATGTAATTAGAAAATCAAAACACACTGTTCACATTAAATGTAAGAAGATTTTTGGATGGATGAAATTTTCTACTTTCTAGGAATTCAAAACCTTGAGCGTAGATTTTGATCTCTAGATGTGATTAGAAATTCAAAATCCTTTCAACGCGCGTGGTGAACTTGTATGCATTTTAGGAAATAAATCCCTTAAAATTTAAGCATAATTGCAGATAAACAATGAATAAATATAAATATAAAAGTTTAGAGAAGTTTATTGTAAAGTTTTAGAATTCGGGAATCTGCATGACATAAAATTCAGGAGGGATTTATATTATCGAGCCTAATTAAAAATAAAACATATTTGGATAATTTGAAGAGTATGTGTGCGTGTAAGAGGCTCATAAGTGTGTTTTTTATTAGCTTATTGGAAGTGATTTTGTGTTGCACATAATCAAGTTTCTAATGGACTATTTATGGTTAAAGTATATTTTTAGTCCCTTATATTTGCGTCAGGTTTCACTTTAGTCCTTTAAGTTTAAAAAGTGCACTTTTAGTCCCTCAAACTTAATGTCGTTAGTCTCTCTTAACGGAAATTGCTGACTCATCAAACCTAACGCTATTATTTGAAATCTTTTTTATTTTACAGAATTTAAAATATCAAATTCATTATATTATTAAATTAAAATTAAAATGTGAGTATAATTTGTCAACATTTTATTGCACAATCATCAATTAAATTTGATGAGTCAGCAATTTACGTTAAGAGAAACTAAGGGCATTAAGTTTCAATGACTAAAAGTGCATTTTTTAAACTTAAAGGACTAAAATGAAACCTGACGCAATTAAAAGTATACTTTAGCCACTATTTATTGTTTTATGTCATGTATTTTCAGTAAAAAATATCAATTTTTTTATTGTAGTTAAAAAGCCTAAATAATTTATCACTGTCTATACTAATACTTACCTTCTGCTTTTTTTCCCTCAATTGGGATAGTGATTGTAATTCATTATTTTATAGGGTTTAATTGTACTCAATATGAACCTCTAGAGACCTTATTTGAGCATAAATATACCAATTAGAGGTTAATTGTGTTGATTAGATATTAAAAGAATTAATTGTCAATTTTGAAGTATTTTATTACCCCTTGAATCTTCTAATATCATTAATTGGAGTACATGAGATTTCACTATATTTGTTCCCAATATGCAGGACAATGAAGTTAATTACCGGAGAGGTAAAGCTATGCGTTTTGGTTGTTCAAGCAACAGAAGCTAACTGAATAGGGGCACCAAACCAGAAAAGGAAAGAATGAAACTGATTCAGTTAGGCAAGAACGAACTGGACAGCTGGCTTTAAACAACTTTATGTTAGTTAAATGAAAAAAATAATAAGCTGACGAAAAAAAGAGAGAGGAGACACAGTAGAGAAAGGTTCATCTTTTGGTCCAGTGGAGAGATCATTCTTTTACCCCCATATATTCATCTTCTAGCGACACATCACTCCAAGCTGCAGAGATCTTTGCATCTTCCATCCTTTTTCCAGAACCGTGAGAGGCGATCGCTTCTCTCCTTCAATTCTTCATCCTCATCGCTGTCCAGAGAGGAGCCAGCATCGCACAGATTTCTCACACCATCATTCCAGCCTCCTCATCCATTCTACGCCTTCAATTCCATTACCTCCGTTCCACTATACCGCTGCCACGATCTCAGATCACAAACTGCAGCACCCTTTGAGAAACACATTTCCCTTCTGTCCAGCGAAAACTCCAGTTAGATTCAATCGGTCCCTTTGGCCAAGCATGACGGTGGCCATGCTGCCACTACACCTGAGCTGAGTCTTGGGCGACACACTCATTCCTCCGTCTCATACCTTCTTCCAGATCAGCACAGCTCCAGTCCGTCTACCACCACATCAGGTTTCACTCTCTTCACCTCCAGCTCTAAACCTCGGGAGCGTCACCACCATTTTTGCTGTTGCGTTCATTTTCATGGCCAGCTGAGTTCGTGCCTTTCCAGGAGTCTAATAATTTTACATTCCTCTCTTCAAATTCATTGTTGACCTGTGATGACATGTCAAAGCAGTTGAGGTTATAGAGTTGAGTTCATGCTTTTTGTTCACAATCAGAACACATGATTGGATTCAATTGCATTTGTTCAGAGATTGTTTTCCTGATTTAGAGTAACTTCATTTTAATCTTAACATGATATTGTTCCAGGTTAATTGTTGTGACTGATTCATTGAGCATTATTGATTGGCATTGTTTTTAGAAGCAACTGAACATTTGAGTGTTTGTCTGGTTATGATATAATGCATGAAACCAACTGATCCTCTGATATAAGAACTCACAGATGTTTAGGAGTCAATGAAGGTAGAAGTTACAGCCCTTGGGAAGCAAATCAGACGTCAATTCGTTTGCATACATCAGTTTGTTACATGTCAGTTTAGGAAGATAAGAAAATTCAAGTAAACAATAGCTTAGGTAACACTTGTGATCCTGTGATAACAGAACCATTCTCTTTATTTTTGTGAAATAAATTGCTGAGTAATTACTTAGAGACATCCAAACTCCTTTGAGATTGACCTTAGGATTGTGTCACTGATTACATACTTTTGAGAATTTAAATTTGACCTTAAAGCGACTAGAGATCAGTGATCAATATTGTTTGCATGGACGAGCTGTTTGTGTAGAGAATAGATGCCATTGCGTAGATATATACATATACATATATATATATATATATATATGTTTGTGTCACTGACTGTTTTGTTTTATGCTACGAGACCACATTGGCTTGGGAGGTCTTATGGAAATAATGTTTGTTCAATATAATAAAGGGAAATTTACTGTTTGGTCTCACATAAGGGGCTTATTTATCAAATGGTCCTAAAGTTTAAAATATTTAAAAAATGGTCCCATTGACAACACGAGGTGTTGTCAATACAGCACATGGTGTTGTCAGGGGT
>JANTPZ010108462.1:0-12635 GCA_025593235.1 Vachellia pachyceras | reverse complement strand
GAAGCTTAGTCCAAAGTATATTGGACCCTTTCAAATCCTAGATAAAGTTGGACCAGTAGCATATCGATTAGCATTACCCCCAAATCTGAGTCTGATTCATAATGTCTTCCATGTCTCCCAGTTAAAGAAGTACAGCCCTGACCCAGCACATGTTATAGAATATGAAAATATTGCAATATGAGATAATTTATCATATGAAGTAGGACCATCTTGTATAATTGACCGGAAGGTGAAGCAGCTCCGGAACAAGAGTATCCCTATGGTCAAAGTCATATGGCAAGGGTCAGCAGTGGAAGAAGCAACCTGGGAAATGGAGGAAGACATGAGTAACAGATATCCACAGCTATTCCCATAAGTATGTAAATTTCGAGGACAAAATTTATTTTAAGGGGGTAGAAATGTAATATCCATAAATTTTGATGTTAGTTAAATTAAATGCTAATCCGATTACTAGGAAACGAAAAGAGAAATCAGAGGTAAATATTATAGAAAGAAAGACTATAGGCCGGAAGTCATAAAGATAGACCTGGCTCAGTACATGGGTTCCGTAGGAATTCCAGAATTAAGGAAAATTGCCCAGAGTGATATGAGGATGGGAAAAACCTTCAGGAAAGGGACTCATACGTCATTTAATAAAACACCAAGGACATAAAGGTCTTTTACTATCAAAAGTAAGGGCAAAATAGTAATTTTTGGAAAAGTAGAGAATGTAAGGGCAAAATGGTAATTATGAGAAAGTTAAAGGGTGTTTTGGTCATTTGACAAAAGAAAAGTCAAAGTCAAAAAGTCAACCAGTTGACCAAAATATCAGAAAAATTTACAGATGCCCAAAAGATAGATCTCTACACACCGGTCGCAATGACGTAAAACGGATTTTCCAAATTCGGACCCGATCTCCGTCTACGGAATTTTGAAGGGTAAGTGATAAAAATAGAATATATATATATATATTTGGCAAAAAATGATAAAAACAGAATATATATTACTTTTTCTTTCTTCAATAACGAATATTTTAATTTATTATGCATCCTCTTTTTAATTATCTCAGCCTGGAATCGTTATATATGCAATGGAAAGTTTCAACAGCGAAGAAATATTTCTTATTTTGGCGTAATGGTGCCAAAAAACTTACTGCTGTTCTGTATTTATTTTTTAAGGATTTCGGGTATACCTGTAGATGCCGAATTACGAATCTGCAGATACCCATGCAATCTCTGGATCACAAATTGTCCCAAAGAACAATATTCATAGCAAATGCACAGAGAAAAGAAGAGAGGAGGGGAGGGAGTTTTACATGCGTCTGTGTCTTTCTTTTCTGTGAGAACGTGAGCCTTATCATTTTATTAAATAAAGGAATATAACTGCCCATCATAAAACTGTTCCCATGTTAATTGCATTTCAAAATCAAACTTTTTGGGAAAATTACAACTTTGTTTCCACAAGTTTGCTCATTAACACTTTTGCCCCAAAATGTGTTCTGGGCCTAATCCACTAAGGGTGGCCCACATTCCAACATCTCCCACTCACACTTGGTAGATTAGGAATTGTGGACCTATGCCCTCTCTCTTCTCTCTTCCATACTAGTGGTTTGTCTTAACCGCATGGGCGTGATGTCTTTTAAATGTTTGTACTATAAATCTCTTTCACAAGGCCAGGATAAGACATCTTTCTTCGTGTAGCTTAAATTTTAGATTATGCCTCATATGTCCTAGATTTAACCAAAAATACACTTTCACTTGACAGATCTAATCCCTCTTACGTTAACATAAGACTTAGATCGTCTTTCTCATATGCATAGTGTCCATACTTATGAAATCACAAAGCTGATATCATAAGTCACAGGCACCAGCATAGTTGTACATTTTTCAGGTAATCTTCCTTTCGCCCCATATATCATTTTGATATACATGAACTGTTTTCATAACATAGTACCTTGTATCACATCCATCATGATAGTAGGATGTACGTTAAGGTAGAAGTCATTGAAGTATACCTCCATGATAATGTTAAAGTCAAAGGACATAAATAGAAATATTAATTTCTTGGGACTCACACAGCAATGAAGCAGGGATCCATTCACTTGCTTCCCTTTTGTGGTTCTATAACACATGTGGTGTGAATCACATGCTACGGTGTTTCTCTTATACTATAAGAGCGTACATCGTATTGATAGTTATCATCATTACCGTATAGACTCTTAGTCTAGATGTTCCCAACATCTGAACCCTAATTCTTCTTCCTCTCATATCTTATGTGATGTTAGTACTGAAGAATTTGTTATATACATTTTTGATACATATATACATTGGATCTCATCTCAATATGCTACACTATTACCGAGGCAACAGAAGTTTTATTTCTTCTCTACCATATCAGCATTCATGCTGCCTTACTGGTGAATACAAATGTCTCATCTTTATATACTCCTCCTGAGTATCAAAGGTAGTAGCTATTGTGAGAGAGCCTACCTC
Source organism: Vachellia pachyceras (assembly GCA_025593235.1). Lineage (NCBI taxonomy): Eukaryota > Viridiplantae > Streptophyta > Magnoliopsida > Fabales > Fabaceae > Vachellia > Vachellia pachyceras. The sequence goes on along the minus strand of JANTPZ010108462.1, from coordinate 10,164 downwards.
ATCTGCCTGTACGCCATACTATACATTTATACTTGTACACAAACACATAAATTAATGATGAAAAATTGCACACTTCAATCATAAGTTCAATACATAGTGTATGTAATTTTAGATTTTGAGTATACCAATAGCCCTTACATGTTTCTCAAACATTTCTATGGCAATTGGTTTAGTTAGGGGATCTGCGACCATACTCTTAGTCGAAATGTGTTATACATTAATCACTCTCTATTCAACATAATCTCTCATAAAGTTATACTTAATATCAATGTGCTTGGTCTTGCTATGATATTTAGGGTCTTTTGTGTAGGCTATGGCTGCAATATTGTCACAATATATTAACACAGGATTTGTACTCTCATTTCCAATTCTTTTTAGCAAGGTGTTCAATAAATCTTTTTAGCTATATAGCCTCTTGCACTGCCGTAGTGAAAGCCACAAACTCAGCTTCCATTGAATGCAGGGCTATTCATGTGTGCTTCTTGCTACTCCAACTTATGGCGCCAATATTTAGCAAGAAGGTATAACCTGAAATTGACCTTCGTTTAACTTCGTCTCCACCTACATCAGCATCGGAGTATCCAATGAGCTGTAGATTGCTTCCTTGATAAGTCAGTGCATAATTTGTTGTGCCCTTTAAGTACTGTAGTATCCTTTTAACAACTTTCTAATAATGTTCGTTAGGATTTGACTGGAACCTACTCACTAGTCCAACAATGAAGCAATATCTGCCCTTGTACACATCATTGCATACATTAGACTTCCAACGGTACTAGCATAAGGAACTCTTTCCATTCTTTTCTTAGCTGATTCAGTTTTGGGATACATTTTAAGATTTAGGATAACTTCAGTAGCTACCAGGTGTATAAGTGATTGCAGTCACTCTTGTTGAGTCGCTCGAGAATTTTCTTGATGTAATTCTCTTGTGAAAGAGATAGAATTCTCTTTGAGTGATCCCTTTTGGATTTTAACTCTAAGTATGTATTCTGCTTCTCCCATGTCTTTCATCTCAAAATTCGATGACAGTCATTCTTTAATAGCTAATATCGAATTTAGGCTATTTCCGGCCAATAGTATGTCATCTACATATAATGATAAGATCACAAATTTATCATTAAACTACTTAATGTAGACTCAGTGGTCTTCTTCAATCATTTCAAAATTGTATGAGGTTATTGCCTTGTGAAACCTTGAGTACCACTGCCTGGATGATTGCTTCAGTCCATAAATGGACTTTTAAGCTTATAAACTTTGCTCTCTGAACCTTTCTTTACAAAAATAAATGTTTTTTCCATATAGATTTCTTCATCCAAGTCTCCATTTAGAAATGTTGTTTTCACATCCATTTGATGTAACTCCAAATCTAAACTATTTACTATCGTCAAAATCATTCTTATGGAATTAAAGCATACAATAGGCTAGAAGGTGTCCTCGTAATCGATACCTTCTTGTTATGTGTACCCTTTCGCTACTAAACGTGCATTGTATTTGACAATCGATCCATCCACTTTTCTTTTAATTTTGAGAACCCATTTGTTCCCAATGGTCTTTTGACCTTTTAGTAGATCAACATGTTCCCAAACTTGATGCTTTTTCATTAAATCAATCTCTTCTTCCATTTATCTTTGGCAGGGCACGATAAGGCTTATTGTACAGAACGTGGCTCATCATCTCCATCCGAAGTGACCATGAGTGCTTCCCACTCTATTGGGAAGCGCCTCTTAGGCACATTTCCCCTGTCACTCCTTCTTGTAGAGACCTCCTGTCTCTTTCATTTCTTTTGTCTTGGCCTTTGTAAAGGCCTTTCGAGCCTTCTGATCTCTCACTCAGATCGATATATTGAGACGAGTGGAGATCATTAAATCAATCTGCATTACCTTGCTCTTGTGTCTCATAAAGAGATATTGTACGATATATCTCTCCTCTACCAAGAAATTCACTCTCCATAAATATGACATCCCTTGATTCAATTTCAATTACAGTTCCATCTTCATTTTCACCTATTAAAATGTATCCTTTTGATTCTTTTGAGTATCTCATAAAGATACATTGCTTACCTCTACAATCCAACTTCCCATACTTGTGGGAATCATCATGAACGTATGTGACACCTCCTATTTTCCCCCAAGATGCCTATATTAGATCACTTTTTGAACCACTCTAGGGCCTTAGATGTCAAAAATTAACCAAAATAGTGAACTTGAAAATTTCAAAACGTTATTACTGTTCACTGGTCAATGTTCCAGATTTCTGGGCCAACTTTGAAAACTCAAAATTAATTCTAGAAAAATAAAAATTGAGTGGTTTGAATTTCTAAATTAAGCTTATTGAGTGATATATAGGGGGAAAATACTCATTGGCCCAAAACTTTGCCCATTTAAATCAGTTTATTCCAAAACCACGGACTATTCAAATGGTCACTTTCTGTTTTTTTTAGTTTTTCCCTTAACTTTGGAAAATTAGATCTCTTAATATACACATCCAAATTTTGCAAAATTTATATCATTTTAAAGTTTATGATGTATAGTATTTAACTGGAAAGGTTCAGTGCAATCGGAGCTCATTTACTATTTTTCATCATCATTTCAAACAGATCCATTTTAGGGCCTTTGGAACCCTTTTTCTTTAAAACCCAACTTTTCATAAAAATCACCAAAACCTCTTTTTGAATCATAAACCCACCTCTATCATGCATGATTACTTCCTTACCATTCCTTGTCCCTTCTAACCCATTTTCATGCATGCATCATCACATAATCACATGCTACTTCAAGTAGAGGTTTAGAGATTTCAAAACTACAACAACATGTAAGTAGAGATCAAAAGGTCATAATATTTACACAAAATTCACTCAAGCAAGAACATCATCTTCACTCATCAATAATCTATTCCTTACCATTGCTTGAGCTTCCACCTACATGGTTAGTTGGTAGGTAATGAGATTTGGGAATCCCAATAGCAAAACTGACTAATAAAAAACATGGTGAATGTGCATATTATAACTTTAAAACAAATGTAAGATCATACAATATATGATATATCAAACCATAATTTATAATGCATATGGCCATAGCATCAAAGTCACATTTCATTCACATATCATCCACTTCAATCATCATAAAAGTTCATTCACCATTCACAACCAATTTTCATAAAACATAAGTGAAGACTAGTAGTCATACTACCTCTTTAGCTTAACCTCCTTTTAGCTTTAGAACTCTCTTGGATAACATTCTGAATATGCTATTGAAAATATCAACTTCCTAAAGATCATGTAATAACATACACATGAATTTCCAATCATCACAATGCAAGAAATCTTGAAAAAAAAGCAATAAACTCCCCTTTAACTTTTCAAGCACTATACAAGTTCAATACTTGATTTTATGGTCCCTACAGCTTCTAAAATCCATTTCCTATTTTTACCCTACACAAAACATCATTTTAGAGCCAATGGAACCATTAAAATTACCAAAAATACATCCCTTCTATTTTTTCCTTAGGTGCCAAGAATAAGAAAAATTAAGGGAAAAAGGAGTTTTCCAACTTTCAACATGTATTATTGTATATCCATGCTCCCAAACCACTATTCATACACCATATAGCTCAAACACAACCCTTCCTCTTTCCATTCCAAAGTGGATGGCACCCACCCCTTAGCTTTAGGGTTTCAAAAATTCTTACATCAACAAAAACAACCAACAACACATACCCAACTACCCTTTACTACTCAAGAAAGAACTTGCAACCTTTTACTACCTCAAAAGCCTTCTCTTTTTCATTTCCTTATCTTGAAACCCTAACTTTTCATCTTCAAAAAGAGGGCTTTGATCAAGAAAATCAACCTCTAGAAAGGTAGTAGAAATTGCAAGGAGTAGGGAAATGTAAAGAGTTGGTTGCTTGGGTGGTTACCTTGAGGTTGTGTGAGCTCTCTTCTTCCTCTTCCTTGTGAGCAAAGTGGCGAAATTTTCAGACCTTGGAGAGGGAGAGAAGTGGCCGGCCTACTGGGGAAGAGAGAGGGAGAAATGACTTATGTAACAAGCCTCTTGAAAATTGAGTGGTGGAGATTAAAACTTGGGAACCAAGTTTTGTTTTCTATGGTTGTTATTGCGCCACTTGTCAATCTCTTATTGCTTGGTAAAAAGTAATTTCTACCTTCTCCTACAAGTCTTGGTTGGGCTAACTAGCTCTATTACTATCCAGTTACTTAATCCAGTTACACGTACTTTGGTAAATTAACTTTATTTGGAGACTTTCTCTCTCAAGTGGCACCATTCCTTAGGCTTCCTTGCTTAGGCGGGGTCATTTCCTCTTCTCAAAGTAACCCTGAGTTTTCCTCATAGTTCGTCAGGATTCCTCGATTCCAACGAAACGCCGTAAAACGTGCTTTCAGTGTCCAATTTGACTTTAGGGCATTGAAAATTTCTAGAATTTTCCTTGTTTGGATCTTCAACATTTAAAGACTCCTACAACATCAAATAATTACTTCTTGGTTGCTTGAACCTCCAAAATCTCTTTATTACGAAAATGCCACTACTCTTTATACTTTGCCCATAATCACGAAAATGCCATTACTTTTATACTTTTTCCATAATTACCAAAATGCCATTACTTTTCTGACTTTTTCTTAATTCCAACTTTGCCTTGATCAACTTTGACTTTTTGGTTAACCTTGACTTTTTGGTCAACTTTGAATTTTCGATTGACTTTTGACCAAATTACCAAAAATGTCCTTACTATTTGATGACATTTTGCACCCTGGGCCTTTTAATAAAAAATAACAGTTTCACCCTTGTCATTTATGCCAAATGACCATTTTGCCCTTTGGTCATTTTTACTTAGAATTCTCAAGAATAGGGACTTAGTCTATTATGATTTCTTGTCTATAAGCATTTTCCTTCTATTTTTCTTATCTATGGGCCTTACATCATCGTATAATTTACCAATCTAGCCTTTAGTTCAAGTTACAGAAACACGGATATTACAACGTATGCAGCCGACCCCAAGGTCTTAAGATGTTTAGATCTGGCTTGCATCTCGTCCATAACTCATAGGTGTGGAAGTAACTGCTTTTGAGGGACAAGATTAAGTATGAAGGCTACTGTTAACAAAGCATCACCCCAATATGAAATTGGTAGGTTTGCTTGAGCCATCATCGACCTGACCATGTTTAGAAGACTTATATTTCATCTTTCAGACACTCTATTTTGTTGCGGAGTGCTAGGGATAGTTAGTTGTCTAATTATCCATTTTTCTTCACAGAACTCTTTGAACTGATCAGATAAGTATTCACGACCTCAATCAATATGTAATACTTTAATTTTACATTCTATTTGATTCTCTACCTCATTTATGTAATGTCTAAAACGCTCAAGTGATTCAGATTTATGTGAGATTAAATAGACATGACCATATCATGTAAAGTTATCAGTAAAGATAATGAAGTACCAAGCTCCGTGCCTAGCCCTCACACTCATGGGACCACATATATCAGAATGGACCAAATCTAATGGATTTTCAGCTCTAGTTCTTATACCGAAAGGTTTTCTAGTTGCCTTGCCAGCTAGACAATTTTCACACAAGGCCATTTCCATGTTTGGAACTTCACTTGGTAAACCTTCTTTTGCTAGTTTAATCATTTGATTCTAACTTATGTGTCCTAGTCTAGCATGCCAATATTCATATCAACCATTATATTAAAGGAGCTAACGAAATAGTCATGTATGTTAAAATCACCAATAACATCCATTATAAAGACTTTCCTGAAAAGAAAGCTAAGACATAAAAGGTCTCGTTGCTAAAAATGTCAGCAACTTTGACATGAAAGTTCACATCAAACCCATAATTCAAAAGACATATTATAGAAACTAAATTCCGTCGGACGTCTGGTATATGAAGCACATCATGTAAGGTTAAAGACTTTCCACAACGTAGAGATAATCTGTCGGTACCCATGCCTTTGACCTTGATCTTTATGTTATTACCAACATAAAGCCATTTGCATTGATGCAGCAATCGACAATAATCCATGAAGGATCCTTGATCCTTTTTTACGTGGTCTGTTGAGCCTGAGTCTTTCAATGATCATTTTGCTTAGGGTAGTCTCACGTGAAGTGACCCATCTTTTGGCAGGCATAGCATTTGACCTTATTCAGGTTAACTTTCTTCATGCCGCCTTTATATCCTTTCTTCTTGAATTGCTTTCTGCCTCTTTTGAATCTAAAGACATCCTTCGTGTCTTTTCCATGAAATTTCTTGCCCTTATTAAAACTGGGCTTGGCATTGGAAGGGCCTACATCCTTGGTATAATAGGCTGCCCATAGGGCTTATATGCCTCCAGGCATTCATTCTCAAACTCAGGTGCTTCACAACATCATCAAAAGTGATGATGTTATCATTATTGGTTAAGTTGACTTTCATATGTTTCCAACTATAGGGAAGTGATCTGATTATATAGCATGTACTTGATGCTCATCAGTTAATGTATGTCTAGCTTCGTGGAGTTCTCTAATTATGTTTGATATATCTTATACGTCTCAAACTTGATTGTAAGCCTCATAAGTTTGGTTGTTGACGTTCCACGAAACCTGTCCTTGAGAGCTGCCCACATGGCATGTGCAGTTAGATGTTTTTCATACGGACACACTAGGTTATTTTCCATTGTTCTCAGCAGGGTGAATCTTGCAATCCTATCCTTCTTTTTCTATGCATGGTATAACTCCAGGTTCATCCTATGCTGGGCTGTAGTCCCAGCTTTAGGTTTCACTAGAATGGTGGTCAATGGCTCAAGAGCCTTCTATTCCTCCAATATATACGGCACCTTTCGGTGCCATATATCTAATTTGTCACCATTCAACTTGTCCCCTTTATTCAACTCGGCAATTATGTCTCTTTATTGCCATTTCCTAGTTTGAGGTGACAGGGTATTTTATCAACAAATGTTCATTAGATCTGCAATTAGGAGAATACGTTTGTACCTCCCATCACACAAACACTAGTAACTACATTATTTCTTTCAAGAAATTTATATAAGTACTTATTGAATCACCAACTTTTAGAAGTCTCATTTTCTAAAAGCTCCTACTTATTCAAAGTGTAACAAGGTGACATATCATGTGAATAATAATAACGATTTCACAACAATTCACATAAACTAAACATATCACATTTCACACAACTATACACTAAGTCATGTTCTGAACACATTAACAAAACATAAAGGGTAAACACATAAATCTAAAGCACAATACATCTTTAGATTTTTGCAATACAATAATTGAATTTTTATTTCTTCAATCTTTTAAATATTGGTCTTTGTTTAGCATAAATTTGGTTGTTCTCTTTACTGCAACAACCCACATGGTTGTTAATATGAATGTGCTTGTATCTCTAACTGTTGCACGATACTTCATCATGATATTCACATAACTTCTGCAGTTTTATTATCAGTTATGTTGTTGATATAGCCTGCAATGATGCCATATATGATTCTTATACTCTTAGCTCTGGATGTTCTCATTACGTCTTATTCAGCTATTATCGCAGCTATGGCGGGGAAAAGGGTTGGTCAACCTCCTCATCATTACTTTGAGGTTTTGAATTAAATGAGAACGAGGACTTAAGGCGTAGGTCAGAGTAGACCTCTTGAGGTTCCTCTTAACCTCCCTCAAGGTTATGATGAGGATCCTCTTCTGGGTGCTCCTCGAGGTCTTCCTCATGTTCCCCTTAAAGATCTTCCTCATGATCATCTTCAAGATCATCTTCAAACAGTTCCTTTTCAAAATCCTCTTCAAATTCTTGTTCAGGATCCTCATTAGGAATATGTTCATCCACATATTCAATATGAATTGATCTTGTAAGATAGTGTTTTAGAGCTATTTAAGATTTCTTGCTACATTGTTTTAAGAAAATGAATTTGAAATTATTCATTTGAAAAAAATTCAAGAAATCACTAACTATGCACTGTTTTTCACAAAAAAATAGGTTCACAATTGCCTCTAAAATAGGCAAATAGCATATCAAAATGAAGATATTGAATTTTAGGTTTTTAGCAACAGACCGTGTCTCATTTGGAGGTCATATGCTCCTACACAAGCCCCAAGAAGATTAAATCTTGAAAAATTCAAAAAAATTGGATAAAGGCCACTCTCGGGTGGTGGCATGTGTCTTGCACGCATTGCCATGGAGCATCCGAATCGTGACACGCGAAGTCGTATTGGACTCCATGCGCTTCTAGGTGTCGGATGGTGTGGTCCACGCCTCACACGTGCGTGCCCCTTTTCTTTTTTTTCTTTATTCTTTTTTTATTTATATTAATTTCTATTTTCTCTTTGTAGAAATTCCTTCTTGCACAGTTCGCAAGACGTCTGGACTTCTATGCCAATGGTCATGGGTTCGAATCCAAGGAGGGCGTTCAAGCCTTTTTTTATTTGTCTCCTGTTTTCCCGGATTGGGCCTCTCTCGGCCAATTAAATTTTTCTTCTGTATTTCGCATTTGGCCTCTCTGGCCCAACCTGAAAACAATTTTTTTGTTGGATTGGGCTAATAATGGCCCAATCTTGTTCAGGTCTAGTTGACCTACCCACTTTACCCAGTTCCTCCTTCCCCCACGCCACATGCTGAGCCTCTTTTTTTATAAACAATAAATCTTGCCATTTTCTCTGGCTCCATCTTCAACCTCCAGCCAGGTCTGTTTGATCCGGTTGGAGCAAATAGTTGGACCCGACTCATTTTCCCTTCATTTCTTCACCGTCCGATATTCGTTTTTTGTGTTCTTGGTGTCTATTTCTCCGTATCGATGAGCTCTACACAATGGGAGCACTTTTGAAGCCTAATTCTTTCTCTTTTCTAGAAAAATGTGATGGAACTCTCGAGTCATTGTTTCTCAATCACTCCATCGTCCGGTGTCCCTTTTTCGCGTTCTCGGTGTTCACGTCTTCATTTTGACAAGTCTACGTGATAGACATGTTCTCCAATACTAAAATGCGTGTTTTATGAGGACCCAAAATTGAGTGTTTTATGGATTTTGTTTTCTTACAGTTTTTCATTTCATTTTTATTGTTTCGTCCTATAGGCATTTGATTTCTGATTACATATACATGAATACATACAAATATGCAGATATAAAATGAAATGAACAAGGCATGGTGATTAATTCAAAGAATCATGCAGCATAATTGAAGGTCGCACACCGAAAACAAAATCTGAACGCTTGAATTTGCATGAAACTTCAAAACAGACAATTCATAGTTTTTCGGAAAAAACTCATGCACATCTATCTCAGCACAAAAGAAAGACACACAGAAGCACAATAACAGTTTCTGAGAAGCATAACTAAAATCTCAACAAAATTACATATACATGCACGGCACAAATCACGAGCATGCTTGCAAAATTCATGTATGTACAGTAAAAAATTTGCTATGGAACTCACTGTGCTTTTGACACCATGAAGGATTTTGGGCTTACCTGTAGATGTCGAATTACAAATCTGCAGAAACTTACGTGATCTTTGGATTACAAATTGTTTTGGACCCAAAGAACAATATTCACAGCAAATGCACATAGAAGAAAAAAAGAGGAGGGGAGGGAGTTCCATGATCAAAATCATGACAAATTCCTTGCTTCATAAACTTTCTCCTTACCCTTTGATGAATTTGTACCTAGAAATGGTTAATGGGGGGACGGTGAGATTTTTGGAAATCCCAATAGCAAAGCTTACTAACATACATGAAAAGTTTGCATGACATGCTTTAAGTTCATAAAATGTGTAACAAAGTCAAATTGTGTACCAAGCACATATTTAATGCATATGGCCATAGCATAATATTACTCATAAACACATTCAACAATGTCATAAAGTCATGCACATCTTTAGAATAATTTCACAACATATTAAGTAAAGTTAAAAATCTTTGCTACCTTTAAGCTTTACTTTTCCTTAACTTGTTCTTGATTTTGTAACTTGTCTTGGTCACTTTAAAAATCACCCTCTTGAACAAAATTATTGCCTACATAATGCAGAACATAATGGCCATTAAACATGAGCCATTTCCAATGCAAGAACAATATAAAATTTCCCTTAACCATTCTCTTGATTTCATTAAACCCTAGAGACTCAAACTTATCTCTAACATTTTCTAATGATTCCATAAACTTGGGACC
>JANTPZ010108461.1:0-21694 GCA_025593235.1 Vachellia pachyceras | reverse complement strand
AAAGGTGAAAATGAACAAACTTGTTAACCATCCCAGAGCAACCGATAAGATATGGCTTAAGATCCATAGGCAATGGAAACCACAAGAGAAAAGAAAGATCCAAAACTTGCCGATTCAAACATGAAAAGAAAATCCCCATAAGCAGAAAAAAAATTCATGGACCAAAAATGGAGGCAGAAATGAGGGATCTAAAAGATAAAAAGACAAGTAAAGCAGTATTTAGCACCTAAACAACCAGAGCAAGAGCAAAAATTGAACCTTGAACAATTAGACAACAAAAGATCTGAAATGGGGGTGCGAGTTAGATCGTAGATCTGGGAAAATGGGGGGATTAGACGCTACACAGAGATGCCGATCAGCAAACTGAATGAACAGGATCTGCAAACCATTAGCTTTTAGCATTATTAAATACTTTTGGTGTATGCTTTGAGCATTGAAGGTACAACCAAAATAAGAAACCATCAGCTCATTATTAAAGCTTTAAGAAATTATCCTTTTCCCGCGTTCATGTAAGTACTGATCGACAAAGCCAAAAAACAAATCAGCATAGAATCAAAAGCGAAAACGGACCTCAGCAGTTCGAAGATCAACATCGATATCAGAATCAAAAGCGAAAATGGACCTCAGCAGTTTGAAGATCAATATCGATATCAATCTGGTGAGAATCCTGATGAAATTGCAGCTACGCTCAGGGACCATCAGAAGTGAAACGAGCAATACCTGGCGAAGTAGAAGAAGCCGGCGAAGGGAGCTCAGCAACAGAAAGATACGGAGCGGCGAAGGTGTAGGCGATGCGATGACGATACCTGTGCCCTAAAGGAAGAGAAGAGGACAAACTGCTTTTGTTGTAAATTGAGAATAGGTTATACAATGCGCAAAGCCGGACTTGGGGGAAATGAAATGTGGAGGGAAATATTTTTTTGGAGGAAAATTTTGGGGTTCAATGAAATTTTAGTGGGGGAAATAATTCATTTCAATTCCCTTGTAATTTGAGAGAAAATATTAGTTTTAATTAAATTTCTTACTAATTGAAAAATGAAAAAAAATATGATGGAAAGTAGGAGAGAAATTGAAAATAGAGAAAAAATGAAATGAGAGGGAAAGTAATCATGTGTGCTAATCCTCCAAAATTTAAACAATATAAGAGAGAAATTGAAAAAAAAATTAAATATATTAACTCCTTTATCCTTCCAAAATTTCATACTAAAAATTAATATAGAGAACTCAATATTCCAGTAAAAGAATTTTCTCATTAATTTGAAAAAGTATATATGAATGTAATATTCCTCGCTAATTGGGCATCATTTTAAGAGGAATAGCTAAGTCGTCACTAATTTTCCTTAGTAATTTAAAAAATTAAAGAGGAATTTAACATTCCTCGCTAATTGGGCATTTTAGAGAGGAATATCCAAGTCGTCGCTAAATTCCTCGCTAATTGGGCTATTTAGAGAGAAATTTCAAAATCGTCGCTAATTTTCCTCGCTAATTTGTGATTTTCTATTAGTGATTACAGTTCATTGCTGGCTTGCTGCATTAGAGCCAGACAATCTAAGAAGAAGATACAATTTCTTCATATCAGGCATAGTCCTTAATGTAAAATCCTTTTTCTTATAACGTCAATTAATGAAATATTCAATCTAAAAACCTTTGACTAGTCAATAACAAAACCATCATTCAGCGTTAGACCACAGAAGTTCAAACCAAACGCAAATCATAGATAAATTAATCAGTAAAAAAATAATTCAACATCAGTACAACTATCGATCAAATTAAGTCAGAGTATGCATGATGAATCCTAACGTGGCAATATATAATAATACAATATAACTAAAAAGATGGAAGAACTACTTTTACAGAAAGTAGCTCAAGCTTCCGGAGACTTCCCTGACAGACTTATACGGGAACTAGCACTTGGAAAAATGTTAAAGTAACAGGGTGAGACAAACATCTCAACAACCAGCAATTCCATCTCATTGGGCATGCTAGTAAATGCCCATGAGGTGTCAAGTGGGATAGTACATTAAATATAACTAGAATTTACTTCGGTAGATTTCATTTTATTGTATTCAAAAAAGATATCACATCATAATTACCGTCAATTCAATATATCAACATAACTGACCCCAACATTGTGTCACAACAAAATTAACATTTAATGGTGTGACAAATAAGTTAACATTTAATGGTAAATCAACAACTATGAACTCTATTACTTAATAAATAAATGACAAGCAATTACACTGAAAGCATTTTGATTACCACTTGGAACTACAAACATATGATCTCTAGTCATTTTAAGACCAAATTTAATTCTCAAGTTTATGCAAATAGTGGCACAACCTAAGGTCAATTCTCTAAGGAGCTTGAATGTCTCTAAGTATTAGTTAGCAATCAATTCAACAAATTAAGAGATGAAAGTGATTCTATCATTCTAACTTGAACTAAGATCATAGTCTAAGCTATTGTTTGTTTTGCTTTTCTTATCAATCAGGGTGACTTACTGAAAGATACAAATAAGAAAATGAAATAATATCAAGTATACTTCCCAAGGAGTTGAATGTTAGTTAATGATTTTCTTGTGCTAATTCTGAAGAAAGACTAAACACACATGGCTCATCCATTTCCAAAGGTAATATCAATCAATATTACTCATGAATCATTCACTATTAATCTATCAAAATCTCAATCAAGGTAATGACAGTAGTAATAGTTACTCTATAACAAGAAATTCATCCTCCGAGCACATGGCTTAGTCATAGCAGTTTGAACTAGCGGAGGTAAAAACTGAATCAGTTGTTTAAATCTGTTCAGTACATCCAAAATTCATAAACTGGTATAAAATGAATAACTAAATAAGGGAGAGTGCACTCCCTGGCAAAAGAGAGCTCCAGCTTATCACATCTCCTTAGGAAGCAAAAAGATTAGCCGGACATGGATGCTTTTATAGCAACAGCGACGAACTGAATTCCAAGTAACATCCTGGTGGACTCTAACAGTGGCAACGTGCCTTGAGGCTCAGATCTCTAGATAAAGAGAGGTTTGAAGGCAGATTCAGCCTTTTCGTCTGCAGCGTCTTGATTTGAGAGTGTGATGGTGGGTGGAAATAGCGAAAAATGGAGGAATGACCATGAAGGAGGAAACTGTGGTAAGGTCTGGAAAAATGGAGACCGATTCATAGGAGTGATGTTCAGAGGAGAGGATTTCGAATGGTGGAGTGAATTCGTTGAAGAGGCTAACCCTCGGTCTGGAAAGAAATTGGTCAGAGGAGAAAATGGCGTGGTTCTCCAAGGAAGGAAGATGGCATGATGATGCTGTCAAAAGCTTCTTTCGTGTTCCAGGGGATAGGCTGGAATGAAAAATGGAAAGTGCCAAAAAAAAGTGGATAAAAGGATGATTCTTGGATAAAGATAGTTCCTCTTGGATAAAAGAATGCATTGGGTGAAAGGATGCTTCATTGGCTTCCAACTACTTGCTTTCCTGTTCGGTTCAATCCTAACTAATTCTATTGAATTTCGTTGGGCCCACTGTTCAGTTAGTTTCTATTGCAGCTGTACGGACGTTGGCTTCAGCCAAGAAACCTATTGGCTGAAGCATGTGGCACAGAGGGCTTCTGGAACTTGTTGGCTTCAGCCAAGAAACCTGTTGGCTGAAGCATGTGGCACAGAGGGCTTCTGGAACTCGTTGGCTTCAGCCAGGAAACTTGTTAGCCGAAGCATATGGCACAGAGAAGCTTTGATCCCTCACCATTAACTCTCTAATGTCCGATGTCCTACATATTAACACAAACACAAACATGTAATCTTGTGCATTTGAAATAATGACTCAAGAATTGATCAAATACCTCAAATTTAGCATTAATTCCTTTAGTCTCCTATTAACGCAAATATCCTCTAATTGATTCATTTAAATTCAAATAACATACCAAGAGGTCAATATTAGGTGAAATTTCTTCATGAAAATATGGACTTATCAACATCAAATTGTATCCCACAAATAAGATTTCCCTACAAATATTTACATTCATTATCCGACCACTTTAACCATTAACATTGTATCATTAAACTTACATAATTGGCCATAGGTAAAAATCAAATCAGAAAGATATAAGTCCACATAAACTAATGATTATGCCCTGACACGTGTTTTTTAAATGCCTGTTATTATTTTCTCCTTATATATGTAAATATAATGAAATCTTTAAAGAATAAGTACTCTTGAAAAATCTATAAATAGGTGAGCTAAACAATTAAAATAGTAAATAGCACCTATGATGCTCAGTAAGTGAAAACACACATCAAACCATCTGTAAACAGGATCATAAGCTCTTGTCTCTTGTCTAATTGAATAAATGGACAACTCATCATATTCCTACTCAGGAAGCCATGCTTGTTCTGGATTGTTCCTCCGTAGCATATTCCTAATGGGTACACACCGTGAATCCACAATTTTATATGCTAGGCACTTCCCTACTATACGATACATGCAAGCATGAAAACAATGACTTCATATATCCAATGTATTCAATCTGCATGATATTGACAGTACATCTGATTGGAATATCGTACAAAAATTAGTACAAATTCATTATTGTTTAGGTCCACTCTAATTATGTTCAACACTTGCACAAACTTGTACTGAAATTATTTTTGCCAGTGAATATGACATCATGAGAGGGATTATCGATTATACACGCCTTCTAACTGATTAACCCAGTTCTCTCTAGCTTACAATATCCTATTTACCCAACAAAATGTGCACTAATACGTGATCCAATTTTGAGACAACAACAAAACCTTATCCCACTATTTTGGAATTAGACTGGAGAAATAGAAAGAACATTCCAGGCCTTCACAATAGTGGATTTGTTTATTTAAACTTTGAAGTAATTATACATATGTACGTATTTACGTAACCATGTCTTTAGATTTTAAAAATTTTCATATCCTATATATATCATGATGTATACGTGTACCAGTATCAAATGCTACATAAGTTGACATTATATGGATACAATTTTTGTGCCTGATTGGTAACATTTATGCCACAATCTATAAACAGATACATTAAGAGAATATATACCTCCAGGATTGGGTCTGGCGTGAATTCAGGAAGCAAAAATTTCTCTTCACCATCCGGTGCAAGGTCAAGCATTTTTACCAAGTTATCAGTTGCCTCTAGCTGCTGCTGATTCGGCTGCATATATGCTGGTAAATTACTAAATGAAGGGAATTGAAACTCTCGCGCATCATCAGCAAAAGGAAGTACATTTAAGGCCCATAAGAATAACCTTTGATTGTTTGATCTGGCGGAACAACATTTTTAGAATCTTCAAATTTTTTTTACTCAAAATCTACCTTGACTTCATGTGCAGCAGATGTATCCCTTGTAGGTGCCTTGTCAGAATATTTCTTCAGCGTTAGAACCTTCTCTTCTGTTGTTTTCTTGTACACCCACACCTAATCACCATCCATGTTTTTAATGAAAAATAATTTCTACCATTAAAAAACGTAACAACATTACCAAATATTTTCAAAAAGAGCATCCCCTTGTTGGACTGAGAGCAAACAACCATACAATGGAAACTTGCTATGTTGACTGCATACAACTCATGAACCCCTACTATTCAATCTTAGTATTTAGTTCAGAAGAGTTCACAATAACCCAGAAATAATGCTCGGTCAAGTAAGCAATAGAACTTAATAAGTTGAATCACAATGTTTACTATCTAATTCACAAAAAATAATATGAGAAAAATAAACAAAAAATATATATCAAATTATATTTTGTCTTGGAAAATGACTGCAACCATAGTTGCAGAAGACAGTCAACATAGACCTAACAATGAGATGGGCATTATTCAAAAAGATCTCACCTTAATCCTCAATTTAGGGCTAACTTCAAGATCCCCTCTAAAAACAGTAACTACAGATATATTTCGAGCTCTAACAACACCAAATAGTGAAATTGAATCCATTACTCTCTTATTTACATCATGACTATGCTTTCCTCTCAGAATTGTACTTTCCATTCTCATGCCATGAGCAGTCATTTGTTTAGCAATAGTGGAAACTTGATCTTCCTTTGTTCCTTCAAATGGATCTTCTATTGGACAATGTGCATTGTAATAAGACAAAGACATTTCTTTCCCTTGTAAGATTCTCCAAATTTCTTTATCAGCATATCCATGCCAACAATTATAGCATCAAGAACTGCCACCAAAGTTAAGGAAGAGAAGTATAGTACACCAAGTTGAAGAAGTAATGATCACAACCAGGTTGAAAGGTCCTGCTTCCTCTTAAAAGTTCAATCATATGCAAATATACCAAGAAGCAGATCCATTCTATTTCAATGAGACACAGAATAGCGTTCAAGTTGATAAAATAACACATATTTTCTAGAAAAATGAAGAAAAACAAAAAGTTACTTTTTTAAGAAGGAAATTGATTGATATAATCAGATGTATCTTTTCCATAATAACATATCAATGAGTACTCCACAATACACAGTAGAAACAGATACTCATGTACCTTTCTGGCCTCAAAACAGATAACATGCAAAAAGACATATTCATAACTGGTCATGCTGAAATAATTAGCCAGTAGCATAGGGCACTTAAAAGATTTCAATGCTGGTCAGCCAAATGCATAGATTTTTAAGTGAAAAACTAATTATAAAAATGTAGAGAATTTCCAGATAACTATGGCAATAGACAGTTCATTTCAAGGACAAGTCATTTCAATCTAAACATGCAGTGGATTGGGGAAAAGAAAACAAACACATTCATTGTCTGAACAAGCACTAATAAATCGAACCTAGTTATAAAAAATTATTCTTCAGCACATTCATGGAGTTTAAACACATTGCGAATGTCACAATGAAAGGCTACTCCATGAGAATCAAGCGACTCAACATGAGTTAACCATAAAACACAAAGAGAATGGGGATCTTCAGCTGTTTCCCACAACACATCTCAGAAGCCAAAAGGAAAATTCAATATATCAAAAGAACCAACTCACCGCCTCATTTTATTATCGGTGCCGATGCTAAATCCTGAAGAATCGTCATGGAAACAATAATCAAGCACAGGCCCACCGTTTATGAACTGCATGAACTCTCCTCTAAGCACATTGACACTCGTATCATATAATCGTGCACTCTGATAAGATGTTAACTGAAGTTCAGGCTCAGCATAATGAACCACATTGGTAATTAGTGGAAACGGTAAAGACGACAAGTAAGCAAAATGGAAAGCAGGAGCTCACCTTTTCCCATGAGGAGATAAGTAGGTGATAACTATAGTTGGAGAACCAAAGATTTGAGGTCTATTGGTGGGTGGGTTCGAGAGTTCTCGGCTGGGAGTCGATGGCCGTAAACTTGGGGATTTCTATAGAGAGGAAGTCTCGATATTGGAGCAAAGAAAGAAGACAAGAACTGGGGAGGGAGCTATGATCGTGAACGTAGAAGACAAGAGGTGACCCAGTCTTGCATTTGAAATGTGAAGGTGAGGGAGCCTGTGATCGTCAACAGGGCACAACTCTTGAGAAAAAATACAAGAAGCTTTGGGTAGAGTGTAAGAGCAGAGATCAGTATACCCATTCAAAATTTGTGGTAGGCATTGTTTCGAAGTGATGGATAGGGAAATAGACGGAGATAGGGAGTTGCACGGAGCCAAATGTTGAAGCATGAATGACACGAAGACTAACAATTACTGTTGCAAGCTACAAATTGCTTATGAACAGTAAAATGAGTCTGAAGCCATGAAATAAGTCATCTGAGCTATGGCTTGGTGGAAGAGATTTATAGTATATATTGATAGCATAACAAAATGTTGCTTAATCAACTTATATATAAGCATACATATTTATCAATTTATGACATCATAATCTCATGCTTATTTCATCATAAATTTGCACAAAAATCAATGTACAATATCTATTTCTTTGATCTCCCTTATTCCTTCCCAGCCTTATTTCCTCTAACTGAACCATAGGCCAATACTGTTTGGTGCAACTAGTAGTACATATATCAAGCTCTACGATCAAGTGATATGACCGGTCAAAATCCATAATGCACAAGAAAGGACCATTGGTTCCCCCTCTACAATAATAGTGGGGTGTCATTGCCCTATGAAATGTAATTGGGCAAAAGGACTAATCAGCGTACACCTAGTAATCCACCATCTTATTTCCTTTTTTGTACAAGAAAATCACCCCCTTATTTCTGTTAGGATGGCTATCACCCAAGAGGGGGTGAATTGGGTGTTACAAAAATTTTCGTTTAAAACTTAATTAATCAAAACATCCAAATCATAAGTTAATCAAAACAGAGTATGAAATCGGATTGAGTAATAAAGAAACAACTAGAAATATGAGAAGATTGAGGTAAGATAATCACACAATAATTCATCCTGGTTTTGCCCTCTCTACTATAACATCCAAGTTTAAACCAGGTACTTGAAAAACCATTACAACCACAAGTTCACTGCTGACACTTGCAAAGCTATTTCAAGTTTATGACGGTGGGTACTTGAGAATCCCATAAATGTTTCCAGACATTTATGAAACCCACTCAAGTTTGTAACAGTTGGTACTTGAGAAACCTTTACAATCACTCCCCCTTACCATCTATAAGGTTACACTCTATTTCACTCAGGTCTATCCTAAGTTACTCTCAAAGGTTGGGATGATTACATTTGGGAAATGCTTCACTCTATGAAGCGGATTGTATTGACATTGAAGCTCATGGAGAAGTATAATGTCAGAGTCCTAAAGTTGTTGTGTGATTTCCTCGAATCCACACTCTCTGTTTTTTCAGTGACTCCATATACTTCGTCTCTTTTCTCTATTTGTTGCTTCCTCATATTTATAGATGTTGGCAAATTATATCCGTTGAAGAGAAGCGTTGTATTTTCTATTTAGCTTCGGCTCTTATGCTCTGTTTTTCAAACTTAATCTGCTCTGACAGATTTGTTTGTTGAAAGAGAAAGAATAGCCGTTGGAGTCCTAACAAGAAGTAAGTATTTGTTGAAGAGGATCGTTAGAAAGTGTTTTGTTTCTGTCATACTTTAGCTTCGATGCCTAGTGATATGCATTAATAGGTTTAGCACGTTATATGTCCGTTGTCTATAAATTTGTCCATTGAGCCCACATTGAAGACATGTTCAGAGATGCTTATTCTCTGTTAATAAGTCTAAGCATGAAGCATTTATGAGAACAGTTGATATTCAAAAAGTCGTTACGTAAATAAGGAAAGGTTAGGTAGAGCGCAGGTGAAGCTGTCAGACTGCTATATTGTCAGATAAAAAAGTGCTCGAGCATGACACTCTAATGCTCAAGTATTGCAATGAATATTTCAAAGAAAAGTTCAATGCTTTAACACAATACTTGAGTATTATATGAAAATGTTTGAAAAATATATGAATACTCGAGTGTTAAATCATAATGCAGAGTATTGACAATGCTTCTTAAGATTTCTCAAGCATTCTGTTAAAGTATTGAAAAATATTGTGTTTTGAAATCCTCAATGCTCAAGTGCTAAGTTAATATGCTCGAGCATTTTGAGTGCTGGCATAGAGTGCTGGAGCATTTTCAGAAAGCATAAGTGTATAGAAAAATTTTAGACTCGATGCTTGAGCATTGAATGGTACTTGTAGTCAATGCTTGAAGTACTTGTTGATAGCACTGTCCAAGAAACTTTGTTTTAAGGCTGATGCTTGAGCATTGGCAATGCTTTCATGTGTGCTTGAAGTATTCTGTGAAAGCATTGAGTCCCAGAAGCACGATGCTCGAGCATTAAGTGTCAATGCTCGAGTGTTGGCTGTGCTTAATCCGTATGCTGGAACATTGAGTGAAAGTATTGTGTGAAAAACTTATTTTTGAGCTAAGTGGTCGAGCACTCGGTGCCAGTGCTCGAGCATTGGCAAGTTTTGTGGAGAAAATCTGATTCTGAGGCCTGATACTCGAGCACTAGGTGCCAGTGCTCGAGCATTAGCTTGTAGCTCAATTTTCAACGACCATATCTCTCTCATTTCAACTCCAAACTTTGCATATAATATATCAATGGAAAGCTCTACAAGTCTACTTTCACATAAAATAAGAATCCATCCCAAATAGATTATGTAAAGAAAGTTACGATAGATACAATAATCAAAGGTTAGAAATAAAGCGTTCAGTTTTGACCATCAAGTTTAGAAATTTATATCTCCTTCATTTGAAATCATTTGATGCTGTTCTTTGTGTCCATGAAACGAATTTTGAGTTTAGTTTCATATGAAATTAGTTTCACATCAATCAAAGTTGTATTTTAGGATATATGATCAAAATACCAGATATCTATCAAGCTGACAGAAAACAGAGGAGGCTGATGCTCGAGCATTGGCTTCCCAAAGGTCAATACTCGAGTATTGTGGTCCACTGCTTGAGTATTGACTCCCCAGAGGTCAATGCTCGAGTATTATGGCCCAATACTCGAGTGTTGACCCCAAAAACTCAACAGGAAGCTCCGAAAACTCATCATACTCGAGTTTTTGAGTTTGTGCTCAAGTATTAACTTCCAGAATCAGTTCTGAGCATCCAAATGAATCTGAGATGAATGTTTAATCAATGTATAATGATAAAACATCTATTTAAAACATTTTAACATTCAAAATGAGTTATTTAACCATATCATCCTTCAATTAAAATGATGCACAAATATTGATTAGCCAATATGCATTGTAAATATGTATTGTAAAAACTTTTTACATTATGAAAACATTTTGTTCTTTTATATTTGACATCATCAAAACTAATCATATTTAACAATTTCCTCTAAAATAATCTCTCATCATATCAACATCCACCTCTCCCTCTCGTATCATCAAATAATAAGTCTATCATGTATCATGAACAATTTCTCATAGCAACATTTTGTAATAATATAAAACAATACCATCAATATATATAACTCACATTTTTATTTCATAATAAAAATAGGCCCCTTAAGATAATTTCATTAACAATATAATTTTATTATGCAACTCGAATATCAATGGCACTTTTCATAATTATTTAAAATCACTCCAAACATGTTACAAGCATGCATAAAGAGAGGAAAGTAGTTACCTCTCGCCAAGCAATAAAATACTACCACAGGTGAATCTTCGCCCAACACCAAATTTCTATAAACAGTCTACAAATATTAAATAGTACTGCACATTAGTCTACAACTAATTTGGGTGGTAAAATAATTGCTCAAAAGACTCAAAATTATTATTTCCACTACTTAATATTATTATCTATACTAAAATTCTAATTTACAGTTTAGGATTTTAAAGATATAATAGTTTTTAAATTATAAACCCTTAATTTATTAAACCATCTAAATAAATTAAAATTTCAATAATTCTTCTAATATTCCAAATAATTTATTTAAATAATTTTTTGTAATTAAATATATCACTTGAAATTGATTTTATATATATATAAATTTACTTATTTATTTTTGCAAATATATACTTAACTATATATATATATATTAAATCATGTAACAGCAAAGCTAATAAATTTGCTGATGTCAATCTAACCCTTTAATCATTAACTATTTAGTCAAAATATCAATATATCCAGAATTATATCTTTTTAAATATAACTAAATTCGTAAAATATTTTAGGTGTCAAAAAATAAATCTAACATCATAAATCATAGTTATAAAAATATATCTACAATTTTGTGGTCTTCTACAAATAAAACTTAAATTGGACGAAAATATAAATCTCAAAATATTCTTCAATCAACATAATATTACTACCATTAGAAAGAGAAAAATATTTAGAAGAATTTTTGTGGAGGAAGTTTAATGAAAATAAGTCGTTTTACTTACCTAGATAATCCCAGAAGTAGAACACTGAGATTGGAAACACCCTTCTTAAGCTCTTCTCTCTCTCTTTCTTCTCCTTGCCTCCGGCACTGCTCTCTCCTCTGGGTGGATGTGGGTGTGTGTGAAACAAGTGTGAAAGATGAAGAAGTCACTTGCCACCGAAGCTCTCAATTCATTTTTTTACTTGCCCACTACCACACACAATCTCCCTCTCTCCTTCCATTTATTCTGTGCACGCTAGCTTCCCTCTTTTCTTTCTTTTGATAAAAGCTGCAGCCTTTTCCACTGACACAAGCATAAAATCAACCCACCTCTTTTTTTTAAACAAAAAGCTGATCAGAATTGCTACTGCCATATGCAAGGCAGACTGAGACGTTGCACTTAGCAACTTCTCCGTATAAACTTCAAATATTATTGGATTTGATCAAGAAACTGAAAGAATCTAATTGCGTGGGACATGAGAAATGTAACACCCTTAGTTTGATTCCATTAACATAGCTCGCGAAAGTATTTGGAATCACTTTAGTAGGCCATAACTTCTGAAAAATGAAGTCTAAAAATTTTTGCTTTCGGGTTGCTATTTAGAACCCTCTAAAAATGGTTTTAACATTGAAATATCATAATTAATTGTAGGAAAATTGAAATTGAGTGATTCCAAGTTTTATGGATATATAATTGGATAAAGTTGAGAGAAAAATAATTTCTAGATATTTTTATAACAAAATCATACCCAATCTTGACGTTGTGGCAATGATTATTCTTTAAATATAATTCTTCATCATGTAATAATCTTATCATTCACACTATGACATGTTAGCCAAATCATAGCAAAGAAATATAATTAAAACTATAATTGCTAAGACCTAATCCTCCTCATTACTTTTCTTGGTCCTTTGCTTGCCAACTCTTTCCTTAATATCCAACGGTCCTAAATAATATCACATAAAAGTTACCAACTCATGTGAACCATTATAACATCACTTCTTCATAAATATTATTAACTTGCTCTTTTTAATATAAACTTTGCACTTTTACATCCGTAGGCTTTAAAAATAATCTAACATGCATGCTTTTATATTTTCCCATGTAGATTCCATTTTTAAGCTCAAATAGCTCAAAAGAATCCACATTCCCTTTCAATTACTCGAAACACCAACTTAGCTAAATTGTTGCACAAAATTCCAATATGTTTACTCAATTTTTCATTTTAAACTCAATGGAAGCCTCAAAATCATATTCCTTCTTCCATTTTTCCTACAAGCTGAAACAGTACGGAAAAATTGTAACATAATTTTTCAACTTCTCTTTCCTTACATCTATAATCTTACTTTTAGACCCTTTTTCAATTATTACTCAACACAAAAACATTCATAATCATGCATGTATGATTTCGGCTAGCAGCACTTCTTAAGTTTAGGATTCCAAAAATTCATACAATCATCAAACTAACTCAATCCAACCATCACATAAACAATATAGAAGAATTCTTGGTAATTTCCAACCCTTAATGAATCATTAATCCTTCATTAATCCATTACTAATAATATATTAATTAATCACTAATCAAGGTAATTAGAGATTGGAAGAAATTAGACTAACTTTACCCTTGCTCTTAATCATTGATTAGGCACCTTAAACTATTTCCCTCTCTTCCTCCCTCTCTTTCTCTCTCTAGAATTAATTTTGCAAGAGTTTTTATTCTTGAACCACTCTTGATCGAAATTGGAGGGGAGGGGGTATTTATAGACATCCAATTTGCTAAATGGTCTTTGAACTTTTAAATATTTGTAAGAGGTATTAGTTTGATCTTGGCTTTTGATTTTAATCACCTTCCAAATAAACAAATCCTGTGCATTAAAAGTATGATCTTGTCATGTGTCCATGTGATGTCGTAGGGCTTATGTCACACAAGTTGTAGGGCCCATTTGCATTGATAAAATATCTTTATCTAATAAAATAACTTTCTACTGAAAATTTTATACCACATGATCATAAACTCTTATTACTTTTTCCCTTTAAACATGTTATGCAGTTATGAGCATGACATGTGTGGAATAAAATAAATATTTGTATGATATTAACTTTAATATGGAATTGGTGGTTTTTGATATTATTTTCATATTTCAGGATGTATCTATATACATATATATACACACATTCAATTTTTATTTAAATATATATATATAGTTTGCTTGTCTATGTTAGGAATTAAAAATATTTTTATAAAAATGTGGTTTTCCTTCAAATTTAATTGTGCTATATTTTGAGGTATTTAATTTGCATATTATATTAGGAATTTAATGGAAAAGTGTGTTTAGAAATTTTTTGGAAACGATATTTTATCAATTTATTTTAAAAAATTATGATGGACTTGTACTAATCAATGTTGAAATATTCGTTAGGAGGCATATTGATCTGGCCACGGTTGAAAGTATAAACTTGTCATTGTTAAAGGCCTTGGAAACAAATCAAAACACCTGTAATTTCCAATGATTGCACTATAGGGTGTAACCCCAGGGTTGTTCTCTGTGGAGCCTCAGGAGGAAATGGCTTGATTAGCTTGTGATTAAGTTCACTTTAAAGATGGAAAACCGTTTTTTTATTGTAAAACTCTTATTGAAACTGGAATGCAATACTGACTTTCTTTTTGATTTTTTTGGATTTCGGGAATAAATGCAAAAATTATTCGATAATGAATTGCCCTTGAAAATAGTTTGGACTATCATAGTTTACAAAAGATAAGGTAGAGCAATAGTTCTGCACTAAGTTTCGTAATGAAAACCCAAACAACTCGCTAGGTCAGAAATTCCATGTAATGAACTCCATTCCATGAAAACCCTTTAAAAACACTTAGTGTATGTAGAGAAATTGCTAAGTGAAAAATTCAATTCAAAACATTATCCCTTCAAATATCAATCACAACTAGGAAGATAAAAGAGAGTAACAAAGATTTCATTGAACATGTAGAAATGAGACTTCATACAAAGTAATTCAAGTTTGGTATGACCGTAACCAAGTATTTAAATACAAATTACTAGTCCTAACTCAGTAACTAAGCAATCTATAACAAAAATACAGATTGAACTAATACTCCCCTTGTAAAGCTCTTGAACTCAAGCCTTCTCCATCTCCAAGAGGAAGGGAAAGGTTTAGCTACTCATGATGGGCAGACCAGAGCTCTTAGTGGAAGAATAGATATGCATGATGATCTGGAAGTGAAGAAAATGAGGTGGTGGCTAGGGTTGGGATGAGAATATGAGCATCCCCCTTGGACTCTCTCCAAAATTACCCTAAACAGGGTTTCTTAATCGTCCTAGGTCAAATCCATAACGTCGATCGGTTATTATTTCCATTTGGAGCCTGATCTTGTTACTGATGTGCAATATTCGGTGTGGCTAACTTGAGGTTTCACCACGGCGAACCTCTCCCAAGGGTTCCTTACCTGCATGCTTGAGTTTTGGCTGCAGCGAAAGATGATATGTGCCGCGGCGAAATGTTCCAGAGCTGCTTCCTTACATTCTTTTCTAGAGTTCCTGAAATGAAATAGTAATGATTTGAAGTACCACTTACTTATAATTAGAATTAAGTACAAATAAGTAATGTTTTATGGCGATTGCACCCCAAATTCAAGCTAATCAAACCAACAACTCTTGTTTCCAAATTTAGCTCAAGTAAGGTCATGATGGGCCAAAATTGCATTAAATACTTTGGAAATTCGGACAAAAGTAGTAAAGAAATATAGCTCAATCGTATATCCACATTCAATGTTTAATGGTTTATTCTCGATTGTGTTATTTCATTAGGAGCATAGACATGCCTAGAAATAAAAAAAAAAAAAAAAAAGACACCTGCTGGATCTGCTCGTAATGCTTTACTAACGAGATCCTTTGTAACTTAATAAGCCTAAACTTCTAACCTTACTATACGTATCTAAGCCTACTTCCAACGGGTTTCCGTAAGGGCATGGTAACAATACCATTAGAATACCTTTCTCAGCATTTCCTCCCATAGCAGTTGAAGCTGAGAAATGCACCTAAAGTGCACATTAGAACTGATTCCCAGCCTTATTATATGTAATTTCTTGATTATTGCATACCTTCGCTGAAGCTGAGGCATTTAACAAATTCAACCACAGTTTGGTAATCCACTCCTCTTTTCATCCACCATAAGCCAACTTAAATTGGACACAGTTCTAACACTATATTTTCCCCCTTTAATTTATGGGCTCTAATAAGAATTGGCCCATATCTTGAGCTTGATATCCAGGTCAATCTTAGATTGATATTAGGATTGCTCAAATTTAGCATTTTCTAAGTTGAATCAATGTGTCAATATGACCATATTTTATACTTGATAGTACCTACAATCAGAGAATACATATGTTTAAGGAAAAAAGCACAAATAAAGTAGAAAATGCTAAACTGTGATTTTTCATAAAGAAAATTATTGAAATGTTCATTATAATAATTTTTTTTGCTCAAAGGTACTTGATATTCGATCAAATATTTAAGTGAAACATATCTTTTGCAAGTGAAACTCTTATTTAGTTGTGTGAAACATATATTTAATTATATAAAAATGGAATTTTTTTACAGAGAACGGTGTTTATTTTTCTAGTCTCCTTTATTTTTTATTATCATTGGTTCAAAATGTTAATGATCCAAATTAATTTAATATTTCATAAAACTATTAGTTTACATAAAATACATAAAAAATTTAATTTGTCAACTGTTTTGATTAAATTTTAATATTTTACATTTTCAAAAATTATAATAATACCTTTATAAAATATTGAATCAAGATCATTAATTGAACAAATTTAAACATATTTTTAAAAAAATTTTCAAAAAAATTATTATTAAAAGAAGAAATCAAGCATGTCATGGCGCTTCCATGTCAGCCTCTTCTCTCACTAGCTCCTTCTGGGCTGCATGATCAACATAGGTCCATATAAGCCCATTTATACCCATTCCCATCTCTTACTGGATTGGTTTCAATTTGTTTTGGGCTAATAACAGATGGCATGAAGCAAATAGACAATAATATTAAATATGATCATTAATCTCTGTTGGCATAAATCAATTTCTCAATTAGGTAAATGAAGTATGATTGTTTTACCAATAGTTGAGACCCAATTCACATATAGTGTACGAGGGGTGCTTCAAATAAGATTGTTTGAACAGAAGATGAAATAAAAGTAACTAGTTCTTCAATGTGATGAATCAATGTTTAATCTTTAAACATCTAGCAGTGTTTATTGTTTTCATTAGATATGCTCAAGTAAAGAAAATATGATATTTAAAGATAAAAGGTACTTGAGAAAATGAAAAATAGAGAAGCTCTGTATTTATTATAAAAAGGTATCTAATCTATTTCTCATTTATTAGATATACTAAAAATTTATTTGATTTTATTTCATGTTCGTGTTGAGGTTGAGATCCTCCCCATATGGCAAGTTCGAATCATATTTTCTTACGTGAATTTTATTTATAATTCTTCATTCATAAAATCACACCCTTTTATTTTTAAGTTTTTGACAATGTTAAACATTCACATGGAATATATTTTATACAATTTTAGAAGATGTATATTAAAAAAGTGTTATATTTTATTTTCATGATTTAAAAGAATATTGACTTGTGCAAGTTTAAAAATAAATATTAATTTATAGGATTTATTAATGTTTGAATTTTATATTATATATATGGGTTAAGATGCATCACCTTGCAGTACTCAATATTTAAAAATGATTTGTGGTTTAGGTAGCACCCAATATTTTAAAATATTTTTGTGCAATCTTATCCTTAAATAATTTTTTTAAGTATCAATGAATATCCTAAATTCAAGATACTTATTAATACTAGAAAATATTTGAAAGTAAAGGTGACAAAGATTAACACAATAAGTGAGATGTTTGTGAAATTCCATAATTCTCATTTGTTTTATTAGACTTGCTTATGCTTAATTTAACAGTGCTTCAAGAACTTTTTTGGGAAAGAGTACTTCAGGATTTCACATTTTAAGAGCATATAAATAAAAAAAAATACTATTTTTAGCCTTTAATATATATGATCTGCTAGCTTATTTAAAGAGATTAATAAAGAAGCTAAATCATTCAAAAGGATATGAGATCCCTCCCTAATAACCTTCAGAGAAATTTTCTAAAATATTTTTACCCTTTAAACTCTGCATAATTTTGTCAACCTCACAAAGGTTGACCTCATAATTTAGCCTTTAATATATATAGGATTTTTTAACTTTCAGGGAAAAAATCCCTCAAAAACTTTCAAATACCCAACGCCTTTAAAATAAAGTTTTTGGGGCATTTTCTCCTTATAAGTTAAATATACTCTAATTATTGTAGTTTTATATTTGGAAGATAAAGTAGGTGACAATAAAAAACTGCTACTTACTTTAATGCCCACCTTGGTACCTGGAAGAGCTTTCATGTTGAAAGTAAGTTTAATTTTTACTTAAATATATATTTATAATGTGAAAATATCAAAATCCATTCTCAACTGTTTTCAAAACAGACATGTGTGTGTTTGAAAAATCTTTTAGGAGAAATGAGTTACGGCTTCCGAAGTGATTTTATGTATTTTAAGACGGTTTTACAGATTTCAAAATTGTTTTATCTTAGCTTACGTGCACCGTTGGAGAAAATGAGTTCCCAAACAAGTAATTATATGATCACTATGTTCCCCATGAAACTCATGTTTTGATCTTGCAAAGTTTAAGTAGCATACATTCAAGAGCCAGAACGTGTATCACGTCGAATTTCTAGGAAACAAAGCTTGAGAGTAACTAACTTCGAAAGCTTTTGTTATTAATAAGCGAAGCATATATTCTTGGTTCCTGATTCGGTCACAAAGCTTGGTTCCTATTCATTCTATTTGCGTACGTTAATTATTTATTATTTTTGCAGTGCGTTTTATGATTATAAAAGAATTAGAAATTATATATATATATATATATTTATAGCAATGATAAGAATGCACTCGTTTGGAAATGCGGCAGAAAAGTACTTTTACGTAAGCCGAGGTAAATATGTGAAGGATATTATCTCGTTTTACGAAAAATACTGTTGAACGTACGTTTGAATTTTACAACCGCTTTTCCAAACAAGCCCGATAACTATTATAAATGCTTGGTGGCCGAAAGTAAGCAAAGCTGATAGCAAATGTAGCAAGAGTTGCAAGTTACAGAAAGACCTTTCTTTCTACTTGAAAATAAAAAGCTTATGAATTATTTATAAGTCACTTGCATCTTATTTTATTGGTACTATATGAATGACCTTAAACCTAAATAACTTTGTCATATAATTGATTAAAAACTTTTTTATTTTACCCCTATTAAATATATATTATAACAAAATCTACACAATAATAAATTAATTGTCGAATTTTACATTTATGTAAAAACTTTAATGATGTGATTTGTAAATAAGATAAAATATAATTGTTTTCTCTATCATATGCTATGCTATATATATGTAGAGAGAGAGAGAATAAGAGTATGAATTGAGTTGAAATGTATAGCATGGATGGGCAGAATTTGCGTTTATAAATGAGATAATTACGAATGTATGCTTAATTGATTCCAAGCTTGAAGTTTTAAAAAAGTAAATCTTCCCAGTTACCCCAATATATGTTGCTTGCTTATATCAGCATGTTGATTCCAAAGAGAGCAGTTTACTTGTTTAAATTCAGAGATGCACTTGAAATCACCATTGAACAAACATATATACACTTGAAATTCTCATCTCTTGTAATTGGCTAAGCCCACCACAATTATATCATTACCTTCAATATTTCATGGGGTCCTCATCACCCTCATTGAATTGTAAATTAAGTTATTTACTGGATCCGCAACAGCAGAGCAAGAGGCAATCTTCTTTTTCTGGCGATCTGGTCAAGATACAAAAGGTTCTGTTTCATGTCCTGAAATCTCTCTTTTATATACATATATGGTTTTTTCCAAATAATTGACCTTTAAAATTTGTCCTCATCTGGTTTCAGTCTATATAGTTTTAAAAAAATAGGTTTTGGTTCCTCAAAAGGTAAAATTATCCATATATTTTAGACAGAGAGTAATTTGAGCGATGAAAAATCATAGATTGAAGCAATAAATACCAAAACTACAATTATATATATATATAAAAGAACTAACCATTGCAATCCTATATAGGCACATGCACATGTGCGTCCGTAAAGTTAATCTCCAGATTTATATAATTTTGACTTTATTGTAATTCAGTTCCTATACTTTGACACACTACGTACAACTTAGGCTCAATAGTTTTGTCTTTGTTGTAAGTCAATTCCTAAATTTTTACTCACTACAACTCGGTACTTATAGCTTTAACAATTTTAAGATTTAATCATTGACCTTCATTATAGAAATTATTCTACTTTTTTAAAATATAGGGACCATTAAGTTGCAATGAGTTAAAAGTTAAATACGGATCGCTAAACCCTATCAAAACTATAATATGAACTAAGTTGTCTCGAATTGGAGAATATTAACCGAGCTACAATCTGTATGAACCAAAAGATTAATTATATATATATATATATGTAGATCTTACGTATGTGTGTATATGGTCATGCTTATGTTGTGCATGTAGATAACTCTCTCAGACTATTATGACATGTTAGTTGTTCATTAACAAGAGTGAGCCAATAACTACAGGTGCCACCATATCTTCGACAACGATCTGAGTTCAACAAGTATTACTTTCCAAAGGTGATATCCATTGGTCCCATTCATCATCCCAAAGGAGAAGAGTACAAGGAAATGTGGGCAACCATGCATCTGCAAGGTAAGTTAAAATGCCAGCATCAACAACACCAAGAAGAAGAAGCTCAGAAACTACTTGACAGTGTTAGATCTGAAATCCAAGCACTGAAGGCTTGCTACACAGCAGCTGTGATCCAAGGATTCGACGATGATGAGCTGGCTTGGATCTTGTTCCTAGATGGCTGCGCTATGCTTCATGTCATGGACAAAGTGGGCCCCACGGATCCGCAAGCACTGTACATAATTGTGCAGCAAGATCTGCTGTTGTTGGAGAACCAGCTTCCATACCAAGTGTTGAGGATACTAAGCAAGAACGACGATTCTTCTTTGATGAATCTCACAAATAGTTTACTTAAAACTCTCCACATCGTCCCACGACAATTGCAAATTGACAATCTTGTCTATCATCATCAGCCGTCTCATTTACTGGATCTTCTAATCAAATCCATAGTGCCTGCTGTTGATAACACAAAATTAAATATCACGCCGGAGTTGGAGCAGCCGCCACATGGCAATAAGCCGTCAGGTGTGAATAGGAAGAAAGAGACGACTCCAACACATAGGAACATACAGGAACTTGTAACAGCGGGGATTAAGATTAAGAAAAGCAACAATAATGTCGAAAACCTCACAAGCATTTACCTTAGTCGTGGCGGTGAGCTCCGCATTCCGCCATTAACAATTGATGACTTCACAGCTCAAACGTTGATGAACATGATGGCATATGAGATGTGCCCAGATTCAAAGAGCAAGTACGAGATAAGCAACTATGTTTCCTTCCTAAATTCCTTGATCGATCATGCGGAAGATGTAAAAGTGTTGAGAAAAGCTGGGGTTGTACAGAACCTTCTTGGCAGTGACGAAGAAGTGGCTCAAATCTTCAACACTGTGAGCACTGACTTAGTGCTTGATACAGGAATTTACAGTAACGTAAGGAAAGACATTGAGCAGCTTTATAAACAGAAGGTAAGAACTTGGCTTTCTGAGTTGTGGAGAAAACATTTCAGCACACCATGGACAGTTATTGGGTTAATAGCT
>JANTPZ010108460.1:0-11229 GCA_025593235.1 Vachellia pachyceras | reverse complement strand
CAAGGAACAACTCAAGAGAAAGGTAGTGGAAGTTACAAGACTCAAGAAAAGAGGAAGATTTGGTTGTTAGAAACCTTTACCTAGAGTTATGGAAGCTTGGAGCTCTTCTTCTTGCTTGGGGAGGGAGTGATTTCTAGAGAGAAGGAGGAGAAAAATATGAAGGTAAGAGAGAGAGAGGGTGGCGTGAATTATGAGAGGAAAGAGAGGAAAAATTGCTTAAGTGAAAATCCTCTTGCAACTTGTGTGGATGGAATTGATTCTTGGAGCCCAAGTTGGAAAATACTTGATCCTCCTTGTGCCACTTGTCCTCTTGGCATTCCTTGCTGAAAATGGCGCCCTTTTGCTTGCCCTCCAAGTCTGGTTGGCTGATTGGGCCTTGGCCCGGTCAGTTACTTGGTCCGGTGGCACGCATTTCCGTAAAGTACCTTTAATCGAGAAATTTTCCTTTTTATTTTTCCTGGGACTTTTCTTTATGTGGCAGCCCTCCCTAGGCCACCTTGCCTAGGTGGCATCATCCATTTCTCAAAATGCCTTTGGCTTCCTTCGTAAATCACCAGGATTCCTCGATTTGCGCGCAACACCGTAAAACGGGCTTCCGGCGGCCAATTTGACTTAAGGACATGGAAAAATTCTATATTTTCCCCTGATTCTCAAGCTCTTATTCGTTCCTCAAAATTCTTCTCGGATTTTCTATAATTAATTTTCTAAGAAAATACTTTTTCGGGCTTTTCGGGCACTGTTGTTCTCCGCTCAGCGAAACTGCCCGCACCGGATACCGGGTACTAATTTTATTAATTACTTTACAACCCAACTAAACTTTTCTTAGTTTGGGTTTCCAGCATTTTAGGACTTCTACTACCTCAAATAATTATTTCTCAGTCGTCCTCAGCTCTGAAATCCTTTATTTACCATTTATTTACGAAAATGCCACTACCTTTTCTACTTTTACCATAATTTCCAAAATGCCATCACTTTTTCTACTCTTTCTTAATTCCAACCTTACCTTGGGTTGACTTTTGACATTTTGGTCAACTTTGATATTTTTATGCCCTAGGCCTTTAATTCAAAATGACCGTTTTGCCCTTAGTCATTTTTACTTAGAATTCTCAAGACTAGAGACTTAGTCAATTATGATCTTTCTTTCCTTTAGGCATTTTCCTCTATATTTTTCTTATTTATGGGCCTTATATTATCACATAATTTATTGGCCTAGCCTTTAATTCAAGCTACGGAAATGCGAATATTACATTAAGCATGAGGTATGGCGCAATGCAATGGTTGCTGAGATTAGTGCTCTTGAACAGAACAATACCTGGTCCCTTATTTGTCTACGTCCTGGGAAGTCTGTCATTAGTTGCAAGTGGGTCTACAAAAACAAGTACCATGTAGATGGAACCCTTGAGAGAGCTAAAGCCAGATTTGTAGCAAAGGGTTACACACAGACTGAGGGGATTGATTACTTGGATACTTTTTCTCCTGTTGCCAAGTTAACTACTGTGTGTTTACTTCTGTCTCTTGCTTTAACCAATAAATCACATCCTCAACAACTTGATGTGAACAATGCCTTTCTCCATGGTGATCTTGATTAGGAGGTTTACATGCAGGTTCCTCCTTGTTTTCATTGCTCATCCCCTAATCTTGTTTGCAAATTGAACAAGTCTTTATATGGACTTAAGCAAACTAGTAGGCAATGGCACTCCAAGCTATCCACTGCTTTACTTTTCTTTGGTTATCATCAGTCCAAATCTGACTACTCTCTCTTTGTGCGTTGTCTCAATGGTTCCTTCACTGCTTTACTGGTTTATGTTGATGATATCCTTCTCACAGGCAATGATTTAGGGGAGATTAAGCACGTTAAATCCCTTATAGATTCTGCCTTCAAGATCAAGGATCTTGGGAATCTCAGGTTCTTTCTTAGTCTTGAGGTGGCACGCTCCACCCAAGGCATCTCCTTGCATCAACGTAAGTTCACTCTGGACATTCTCAGTGATTTTGGTTTCCTGCACAGCAAACCAATTAAAAAACCTATGCATCGTAACACCAAGTTATCTAAAGATTCTGGTCTTCCTTTGGCGGATGGGACTTCATATCGCACTTTAGTTGGTCTCCTGACTTATCTCACCAACACTCATCCTGACATTTGTTTCGCTGTCCAGCAACTTAGCCAGTTCATAAACTGCCCTACTGATGTTCATCTCAAGGCTACACATCGGGTCCTTCGTTACTTAAAGTCTTCCATAGGTCAAGGTCTGTTCTTCTCAACTGTCTCTAATTTTGCC
This sequence comes from Vachellia pachyceras, assembly GCA_025593235.1. Taxonomy (NCBI): domain Eukaryota; kingdom Viridiplantae; phylum Streptophyta; class Magnoliopsida; order Fabales; family Fabaceae; genus Vachellia; species Vachellia pachyceras. Next base: position 8,950 of record JANTPZ010108460.1, on the reverse strand, counting down.
TTGACAGGTTTTAGCGACTCAGATTAGGCTGACTGTTTGGATACTCATCGCTCGGTCACTAGCTATTGTGTTTTCTTGGGCAATTCTTTAATTTCATGGAAGTCCAAAAAGGAAAGTACTGTTTCCAAATCCTCATCAGAGGCTGAATATTGTGCTTTGGTTGTGAGATCAAGTGGCTACTCTATCTATTGCGTGACCTGCATATGCCACATCCTCGTCCAACTGCCGTTTATTGTGATAGCCAGTCTACTAGATATATTGCTGCCAATCCCCATTCCATGAACGTACGAAGCACATTGAGATTGACTACCACATCATTCGAGATAAACTTCGATCCAAAGTTCTTCACCTGCTACCAGTTCCCTCCTCCAGTCAAACTGCAGATATCTTCACAAAGGCTTTGTTTCCACTGCCATTTTCCACTTGACGTCCAAGCTGGGTTTGCAGAACATACACTCTCCAGCTTGAGGGGGTAACAGATGTACAGTTAAGTTAGTTACCTTTGTATTAGCCGTCAACTAGCCGTTAGCTTGTTAGTCTTCTGTAACTAAGTTGGTTAGTAAGTTAGTTAGCTAGTTGGATCTTTTAGTTACAAACTTATCAAACTTATTGCCAGTTGTATTTTGCTTCCTAATATATATGTATACGTGCCATGAATGAATAGACACGTGAAGCATTCAACTGTTCTCAGGCTTCCACATGTTCTGTCACTCTCGCTCTTTCTTCTCTCATTTCCTCTTTGAGTTACTTGGGAATATATCCCAAACCAGTTGCCATCCTATTTCTGTGTTTACGTTGGAGATTCAAAATTGTATGAGTGCATCCTATTGACTCAACTAAAGGTAGGAACTGGGCTTCTGTCGCCACTAATTTGTGCAACTCACGGTGCACCTCTCTTATCACATTTATCTCAACCCATCTTCTTCCAATCTCTTGGATAACCAATTAACTCATAACATTTTTCCTAAGTATGCTCAAGCTTATTACGTTGATCACACCTCAGTCTATCTTTCTTGAGATCATTTTGCACCTGGAATGCAGCAGCCTCAATCAAAGCATGAAGGACTGTATCATACTCTCCAATTGATCAAAGTGAATGTCTGCTTTAGCAAGATGATCATCAAATCGTCCAAAACAGTCCTTAGCATTCTACAAAGTCATTCACCTTTTAGATATCGGTCTGAAGCTCTTTCAATATGGTGTTATCTTCCATGGAAGAAGACTCAATGGAAGCACCTAATATAATTGATAAAATACAAGTAAAAACAAATACATATAGATAACTCTCGATTTTGCTATATATATATTGATTCAAAGTTTTGTTGTAAGATTCACCAGTCAAGATCAATAGAAATATCATTTCCATAAAGTGCTTCATGAGGGACCATGGGTGATAGTCGAACATTGCGTGTTAGTCCAAAGGTGGATTGAATATTTCAAGCCCTCAAGGAATCGGCTACGTCGGATTGTAACTTTGGTTCGAATTCAAAAAATTCCCATGCACTATTATAATAAGTTAGTTCATAGCAAGATTGGGTGAAAGAATCGAATGCCCTTTGAGATTGAAATTGAATATGTTGAATAATAGTATGGCCAAGCAAGCTAAAGTTAGAAGGGGATAATACACAAGGCTATGTGTTGAATTAGACATGAAAAAACAACTTGTACTCAGAGTCATCATTGTTGCTGAGATGTTTAACATGAAATATTGTGAAGACTTCAATATCATATGTAGAGTGTTGACAAATATTAAATTAGTTCAGTGAAAAGCACATTTTTAAAGAACATCATTTTGGTTTTTTTTTTTTGTGAAAGAGGGCTAAGCCCAAGAAAAACACTAGTATATAGTCCGAGGGAAGCAAACTCCTGCCCTGTCATCTATAACATTTCTGGCTACAGCTTCAGGGACTGTTACCCAGACAATCTTCCTCTCCTGCTGCTCTATACTTATCCTCACCAGCGTATCAGCACATTGATTCGCTTCATGATAGGTGTGTTTAAAAACCACCTCCCAATCCTGTTTCAACAAGTCTCTCAGTTTCCTGCTCAGTAAATAGCATCCTTTAACTTCCTGGTCAGTGTTAATTTCGTCGACCACATGGGCCGCATCTGTTTCGGCAATGATTTTCCTGAACCCTTACGCCACATCATTTTGGGTTTTATAACGACTATATTTATGTTTCTAAATAAGTTGATGACTGATGGCTGAGATTTATAATTGATTGTCGCACAAATCCCTCTGCTAGGGTTTTCATTTCCCTCTCTGTTGGGGTTTGCGTCGAGTTGGAGGGTGAAGGTGGTCGGGCTGTCGTCTCGTGGTGTCCTCTTTCTCACTGTTGGAAGGATCTCTTCTTAACCCCTTGTAGAGCTCATGGATAGTGTCTCTATGGTGGGACTCGTGGAGGTAAGGGAGTGGATGTCGGATGGGCATAGCGGCGGAGGCGGGAGTCATTTTGATGCTTGTGGTTTCCAGTCTGGCGAGGCAACCTCTGATAGCGATCTTCAGTGGGTGCCTCCTTAGTCTTGGGAGGCTATAATAGGGGAATCTCGTCAAGGACGACTAATGACTGCTTTTATCGACGGCGACATTGGAATGGTTGAGGTTCATGGCTTCTCTTCCTTAAGTCGACAGTTTTCGTCTAATTTTCAGTGTTATCTTAGCGGCAAGGTTTGGAGGAATTGCAGAAACTCTAGCTTGGTGCCCAATAGCTCCCCTGTCATGGTTTCCATGTCCTTAGGTTCCGAGGAGCTTGCAGCCGAAGATGCCACGCTTGGCTTTGGGGGTGGTGGGGGAAATGGAGCGGTTCAGGCTCAGGATCCAGTTGTTCCTCCTTGCTGTTCGCTTTGGAAAACTAAGGAAGGCCTTATGTTTCAAATAGCTTAAGACTCAGGCGGAGAGGAGATAGAGCAGAGGATTTCAGAGAAGAAGACCCTGAACGCTAGGGAATCTGAGGTAAGTAGGTTCCCTAATACTCACAAAGATTTCCTTAGAGTTGTTTCAGTTTTGAGGATCCAGAAGGGTAGTGAAGCTGAAGTTGTTGGTGGATGTACCTTGTTTAGTATGTTTAATTATAATGAAGTATTGAAATATGAGATAGCAAGGTTTATCTGCTGTCATAGTGTGACCAGGTGTAGGCTGTTCAGAGCAGTCTTTAATCTAAGGAATGCTGCCCTTTTTGTCACTGGTTTGGTTGTATTGGTATGGAATGGTTTTAGGCGGAAAAGAAAAGGAAGGGAAGCTCATAATGCTAAATTCATGGCTGCTGGATTTTTGATATGAAGAGTTTTGGTTGGTTGGAGGTAATAGGCCTGTTTGGAGAGCAAAATGCATTCCCACGAACGTGCTCCTTTGGCAAAACGGAGATTGCATTTGGGAATGATTTATTAGGAATGCATTTGGGTCATAAGTAGCTTTTCACAAAATGGAAGCCATGTTGCAGCTTCTTTCTCAGCTCTCACCATCGTGAGAAACAATAAGAGTGCGCGCGCGCCTATGAATTGAATTGTAAAGCCGAACGAAGCTGAGATCTCTCGGAGCTGTGATTACGATTACGTGTCTCGATGATCTGTGTTTGAATTTGAAGCTATTCAATTGAACCAATGGCTTTCACCCAGGTGAGCTCAGCATTCGAAAGCTTTTCTATAAGAGAGGTTTTAATCGGAGACTTTTGGGAGAAGACAAAATGGAGCCTATCAATATCCTAACCATGGAGGTGAAGGAAACGGCATGAGATTGTCGGTAGGTGACCGGAAGAATCGGTTCCGGCAGATTTCTTTTTCTTTTGATTATTCTTGTTGAAGGAAAAGTGAGAAAACAGGGGAATGAAAAAGCTGAACCTAACCAAAGTCGAAAGCACAGATCTTCTGTCACAATGTGGGAGAATGTGTGAGTGACAATTTTCTCACCTAAATCTTTCCCTGATTATTCTGAGAAGAGAGTGTGGATGAATCAATGTGAAGTCAAAATCGAGAGAGAGTTCCAATGATGCAGAAGTATTCAGCGTGTATCCATATCTCTTCTCTTCTGGAGGACTCGAGGAAGAACAGAGAGAAGAAGATAATGAATTATTGAGGACGTGAGGGAGCTGAAGGTGAGAATGGATGAAGCTTTCTCCGTTGGACTAGTAGAGTGACGGTGAAGGATGGTGAAGCAGTGAGGAAAATGACGTGACGGTGAGGGATGGTGAAGCAGTGAGGAAAATGACGTGACGGTGAGGGATGGTGAAGCAGTGAGGAAAATTGTGGGTAAAAATGCATTTTACAAAAAGTCATTTTGGCCAACGATTTATCCAAACGTAACTGCATTTTTAACAATGGTTTATCCAAACATAAATTTTATTCATTCTACCAAAAGTCATTTTCGAAATTCATTTCTCCCAACGGAGTTCCCAAACAAGCCCAATATCTTATTGGTTGATGGATAGTGTGTTTGTGGGTTGTTTTTCAATGGTAAGACTGTATGAAGGTTTGTTTAGGATAACTATCTTGGCTCTGTTCAATGGGGTTGTACATGCTGTTTATCAAAGGCTTGACAAATGCCTGTATAGTGTAAACGGTTACACTGGTCTTATACCGGCAATACAGGTGTCTGTTCAGTGTGTATGGAAACATTGTTCGTTTATGGGCTGGAGTGGTGGTTCTTTTTTCATTTATCTGGATGAGAGTGTGTTACTATCAACAGATATGATTATTGTCCTCCTTGAGGTTACATGCTCAAGGAATTTGGTCAGGAACCATTGCTATGAATGGATTCCTAGGGAAGCATATTTGACAGCTGGACGGTTTGTCAAAGCTTCATTGGAATGCTCTTACCTGCTCAGTCAGGTGCAGCAAGCTCCGTCAGAGGCAAAGTCCTTCTCGTTTGTTGTTGTTAGAGTCCCTCTGCTTTGTAGAACTTTTATATGCTTGTTTTTAGCTTGGTTAGTTTGGATTGTGGTTATTTTGCTGGTTTTAGGTTGGTTTGTTTGGTTTGGTATGGTTTAGCCCTTGTAAACTCTTTTTAATTTCAATATCATGTTCTCTTGTTTGGCAAAAAAAAAATATTTATGTTTCTAAATTTATGTGAAATTACATTGCCTGCTCATTGTGTTATTAAATTTGCCTTAAAAGCTATCTTACTCTTCTTGTGAATTTCAATTTGTATTCCCTGTTGTGAGAGTATTCATTATACAAATTTTTTACTCAATAAAAATATAAAAATGCTCTATAAAGGTGGCTTGCCACTAACTTGTCTTTCTATTAAATATATAGAGAGGGTATAAACCAGATTACACAAGATGGTTACACGTATACAACAATACAATAATCTTCTGGAATATTACATACAGAAATACAACTTGGGCTAATAATTAATGGATCTCAATGGTGCAAAATAAGGCACCAGCGAGTTATTTTCCAGCATTCCAAAGGCCAGCGGAGGTGGAGACGCTCACCATGTCAGAGGAAACATAAGTGACATTGTGTTGAGAAGCCACCCAAATAAAAGCTGATTAGTCTTCGAACACCGGATTGATCTTGGCAATGCCATTCTTGGCTACACCATTCCAGTCATTGCTAATTTGAGATCTCTCATCCACTACTAGAAAAATGTGATTTAGTAACGGAAAATCCGTCGTTAAATGGCTATTTTCCGTCGTTAAAACGAGGGTTACTAATATTTTCCGTCGCTAAATGGAAATTTTCTGAAGGAAACTGACTATTTAATGATGGATTTTTCCGTCGTTAAATGACATTTTTCTAGTAGTGATCGTTATAAAGAATACCCTAAATATCTTTCATTTTAACTTTAATATTATATCATGCTTGGACATTTTTTGAATTAAACGTTGAAAAGGACCAGAGGCATGTTGAAGAAAACGCTGCGTTTTTTGGTATTGGAGCAACCAGAAAACAGAAGTGGAAATGAACAGTGGCATGAAATAAAACTGGCTAACTGGAAACAAAAATCAGTTGGGAAGGGGAGTGAGCTCGAGGCCAGCAACTAATATTTTACAGACTTTTAGGAGCTGCTCAATAGAACAACCCTCCACTCCACCTTAAGATCATATTCCATTTTACCTCTCTCCTTCGATCTGCCTTCTGATTTTCTCTTCCTGTGAGACTTCACTCCTCTGCCACTACCTCCATCTCAGCCCAAATCGCTGTCTCCGTCACACTTCTCCATCTCGACTCACTCTTCTGTTGTCACTCCGCCATGGCTGATCAGGTCGATCGCTGCTGCTGTTGCTATTTCGCCCTCCATGTCCAGCCTTGGCCTCCTCGTATTCCTAAAAGCTGTGGCCGAGCCTTGACCTCCTTTGACAGGAAGTTCATCAAGCCTTCATTCTCCTCCTTAAATCTACGTTGATATGCTATGGAATGTTATAATACTTGTGATTGTGGAGTCAGATTCCAATTCTTTTCTATGATAGCTAGAACTTTGTAACTGGATTTGCTGAGATCAATTTTTCAGAGATTATCTTCTCGATCAAGAATAGCTCCTCGATCAAAAAGGAAAAAATGCTTTGTAAAGTTTGCTTGCCACCACCGTGCCTCCACCTTTCCATTAAATATATAGAGAAGGTATAAACACTAAATTACACACAGCATGGATACACGTATACAACAATGCAATAATCTTCTGGAATATTACATACACGAAAACCAGTTGGGCTAATAATTAATGCATCTCAATGGTGTAGAATAGGAGATGGGCTTGAGCTTTGAGTTGGACTTTGAATGTGTCTTAAGAGAGTACAACTTTCTATAAGGGAAAAGTTACAAGGCAAGCATTGAGTTCATGGACTTGAAAGTGAATGCAAGTGCTTGGTCTGTAAACTTGTTAAGGAAAGGCCAATGAGAGTTGGCATAGATGGCAAGGAACGGGCTCAACTCCTATAAGGAGGTGAGTTCGATTACCTCTACCGTTGTTAAGACTCCTTTGGTAGGCGATCTTGTAAGTCTCTTGTAAGTGTTTAAAGAGCTCTGGGGCCGTGCCCTGGCCTTGGTGGGGAACTGGTGTCGAACCCACCTAAACTTTTGTTTACCAAAAAAAACTTGTTAAGGAAAGTTAAAATAATCAAAGTATAATCTCAAGGATTGGATAGAGGTCAAGTGATTTAAAGAGAGAACCAATTTAATAAATCTTGTGTACATTGTTCTTTCCTAGTCCCATTCTTCTGTTGAACTTCGACCTCTTTATATAGTTTGTTCTATTGCTCTAAACTATATATTTCTCCAAGTGCTCCGAAACTTTTTAATAGTCATCCAATTCACTTTCATCTTGGGTGCTATCCTGTCCAACAATCAATGTGAAATTTAGTTCGGCCCACAGGCTTTTGGCTTGTTTAACCCAAAAAAAATTACGTTTATTTCTAATTTAAATATATAAATAATGTCATAATTAAATTAAAAGAAATGAAGTTAAAATAACAATGCATATGCAAATTAAATAAAGTTACGATAACAATAGATTATGAACGAAAATTTCAACACTTTTATGTGAAAACTGCTTTCCCACGTGTCACCAGTATGTTTAACATGTTTTCACTTTTTTCAAATAAATCAAGTTAAAACAAAAAAATTTAATTTGATTTTTTAAAAATAGTTTATAGGTGGAAAATAACATAACAAGTTTGATATTGAAATTGAAAATAATAAAGATTGAGGAGTGAAAATAAATATGTGTATGTCTTTATATGTTACACATAGTAATTGAAAATATATGATGTTGTTATAATGTAATGCATTAAATAAGGGGTAAGAAAAAGTATGTTTCAACAATATTTTTTTCTTTTCACATTTTTAGGTTTTTATGGAATATGTGATTAACAAGAAAACAGATTTGAAATAGATGTTTGATTTAAAATGATTTGTTTATAAAATTTATAAACAAATATAAGAAGAACCACTACCAGAAAAATGTCATTTAACGACGGAAAAATCTATCGTTAAATGTCTATTTTCCATCAGAAAATTTCCATTTAACAATGGAAAATAACCATTTAGCAATGGACTTTCCACCGCTAAATAGAATTTTTCTGATAGTAAACAAAGAGTATTTAAAATAAAAATAAAAAATAATTTTATATGCCTAAACGGGTCGGCCCGCAGTCCTACAGCATCGCTCTTTTAAACTATATCTTCTTTTTTTAACATTAAATCACCGGTTGAACCCTCAACTTACGGACTAGTTTGATAGGCTTGACCCGTTCCAATGAAAATTAACAATCAACGTCAACGTCAACGTCACCGCTATTTCCAAGCGTTGCAAAACTTTTTCATATACATCCAGTTCATCCGCTCGTTGTTTAACTTTCAGTTAGCCTGGGACATGAGTTTCAAATACTGACCAAGACTAATACCCGGCTCTAAACTTATCTTTTTGGAAACACTTAACTTTCGCCCAAAAACACGTTCAACAGTATTTTTCTGCAAAACGAGACAATCTCCTCCACATATTTACCTAAACTTACGTAAAAGTACTTTTCTACCGCTTTTCCAAACGGACCCAATTTATACTTATAAAATATTAAAAATACTTATAAATTGCCTAACATTAGTTTGAAATTAATAGCATAATTTGAACTCATGATTTTATAAGTTATTCTAATTAGATTCCACTATCATCCTAAAAGATGAGGTTGAGTGTCCACCCTAACTTGTTCAGGTTAAATTTTGATCATCTCAATTTTATTTTTTTTTACTTTGATAAATATAGAATGTATGAACAACATATTTAATGTCACTGTTTAAACAAAAAGAAAGTAAAATAATCACTTATAAATTAAGAATTTTTTTTACTCAGTCCAAATATACTCCTATTGAAGGTAATTATATTCAAGGCATTGTTCAACATTAAATATGAGCATATCTCCCGGTGAAAATATGAACATTAATTTATTACATTGTGAGGATCAATCCCTTCTACTAGATCCAATTTTTTGTTGGTATATCAAATCTTCCCAAATTA
>JANTPZ010108459.1:0-14503 GCA_025593235.1 Vachellia pachyceras | reverse complement strand
GGGATTTCCAAAAATCTCACCCTCCCCCCACTAACCATTTTTAGGTGGAAGCACACTCAAGGGTAAAGAGCAAGTACCTAATGCTTGAAGCAAAGTTTGTGTGCATTAATATGGATTGTGTTGTAAACTATATGTTATGCTTTATAATTGTAATGTGATATGTAATGTAACTTGGGAATGTATCATGGACTTATGATAATAGTGTATGCTTTAAGAATGCCAAATTACATAGGTTAATATGGTTATGAAAGGTTTAGAAATCAAAATGATAAGTTATGAAGTTAAGTAGGGTAAGAATTTGGCTATGTGCTGGAAGTAAAGTTGGTCATTTGCCCTACTTTATCCTATCAAGAAACAGGGTAAATGAACTCCAATTGAGCTGAAATTTTGTGGGAAAATAGTTCACATTACATTATTTAAAACAATCCCAAGATAACTGGAATTGAATTTTAGTACAGAGAGTTATGACTGTCCAAAGTTGGCGAAAAATCACAGAAAAACCTGGGAAAATGAAAAATTACCATATGAACAGTGATTTTTCTTGAATTAAACCGAACCAACTGGACAATTTTCTGTACAAATGAGTATTTTTCCCTCATAGAGGAATTTGTAAGCTTCAAATAGAAGTTGGAACCACTCAATTTTGATTTTTTTTATAATTAGTTATGAATTTTCAAATTTGGCCTTAAAAACTGTGAATAGTAACTTTCTTAAAAATGAAAGTTTTCAATTAAGTCCCTTTTGACAATTTGAGTTACTTAAGGCCATGAATTGGTTCCAAATCATTATAATGGAAGCTAAGAGGGATAAAGAAGAGGTGTTACATTGAAGATGAGATGCTTCATTCAAATGAGAAAACCTTTCATTCAAATGAGTTTCTAAATCAAGTGCTTGGTTAACTTCGAATGGTTGTAACTTCTTCTTTTCATTTCCATATTTGAAAAATAACCTATCCATGGAAAGCCCTTTTAGTCAACTTTCCAATAAAATGGGTTTCAAATCTATGGGATACATGGTTTGAGATATATCATAAAAATAATAAAGATATATTAGGATTATGTGGTTCTTTTAAAACATATTCCTGATATATGTTCAATGTTTTGATGATATATCTCAAACCACATATCTGATGGATTTGAAACTTATATGTTCAGATCCATTCGAATGATATATAAAGTTTTAACACTCATTCGAATAAGAAAACCTTTCATTCAAATGACCTTCTAAATCAAGTACTTGGTCAAATTCGAATGGATGTAACTTCTTCGTTTCATCTCCAAATCTGACAAATGACCTATCCATAGAAAGCCCTTTGAGTCTACTTTTTATTGAAACAAGTTTCAAATCTATGGAAAATTTGATTTGAGATATATCATCAAAATACTGAACATATATCAGGAGTATATAGCTCTTTTAAAACATATTCATAATATATATTTAGTTTTTTGATGATATATCTCAAAATACATATCCTATGGATTTGAAAATTTTTTCATTTGAAAGTAGACTCAAAGGGCTTTCTAAGGATATGTCATTCGTTAAACTTGGAGTTCAAACGAATAAGTTACAGCATTTTGAATTTAAACTTTCTAGACCGCACCCTTTTGGTGGGGTTTAGAAAGTTGGCTTTCTAAACCGTACCACGTGGCGTGGTTTAGAAAGTCGGCTTTCTAAACCGAACCCTTTTGATGCGGTTTAGATAGCCTACTTTCACCAAAGTAATACTGTTTAGAAAGTGTAAATTCAAAACACTGTAACTTCTTTGTTAATTGAACTCCAAATTTGATTAATAACATATCCCTAGAATGCCCTTTGAGTCTATTTTAAAATTAAACAAGTTTCAAATCCATCAGATATATAGTTTGATTACATCATCAAAACACTGAACATGTATTAGGAATATGTTTTAGAAAGTGTTTTTTCTAAACCCTGTAACTTCTTGGTTTCAATTCTAAATTTGAAAAATGACCTATCGCTGGAAAGCCCTTTGAGTCTACTCTTAATTGAAACAAAAATCTTCTCCACGTTGACATCCGCAATCTCACCACTCTCCTCACCTTTCGTAGGCACAATATTTTCTTTCTTCGATTGGGAACCGAATGACAGTCAAAGTCGAAACCATTTCGAATTCTTTCCCAAAGTGTTAAAGGCATTATCTGAATAAATAAAAGAGTTCTTCTCGGTATTATTTGTTAGGACAAAACTTAATACAGTTTCAAGAGGCTTCTTCCAAAATGGGTTGGTACCAGAGAATAGAGATGAGCTAACGCCCTATTCCGAAACAACGTTTTGGTTGTGTAGAGAGCTTTGTAGCTTTTAATAAATGGATAAGGGCATTCAGTTCATTTCTTTTAAACTTAGCTAAAGACAGGTGATGAACTATCATCATTTTAGGATTTTTGAAATGGGAATCACCATTTTAGGATACGTCATTTTCTAAGTACTTTATACATCATTTTCCCTTAAAAAACTGGGTGAGAAAATGATAATTATTCTAATCAAATTGACTATTTAACAAATTTGGATAATTAAAGGGTTAAGATCACTAAGCACTTTAAATATATTTCTCACTATACTAAAATAATTTGTAGTGTACTTTTTCCCTTGAAATATTTTTCGAGACCAATTTTACCCTAGAACAATACAAGTTTACCTTGAGTTGTATTCCCAAAACAGTCCGTTAAGTGGGGACTGCAAATTTATGGTTAAAGTGTGTAAAAATCCTAAAATGTTTTTTCAATAACACTCACACTCAGCAACTAAAATAATTTTGGGTTCAATTTTGCTGTTAAAGTATTTGTTGTGTTAATTTTTATCATCACTCTTTTCTTATTTTCATATTATTTTCTATATTCTCGTATTATTCTCATATTTTCTGGGTTGGTAGTGAGTCTGAGCGTGAGCTGGGAAATTTGGTTAGTAAGTTGAATTATTTGAGGGTTGTGTTGGAAAGATGGAGTAGGAGGGAGTTTAAAAACAGAAGGAAGTTGATTGGTGGGTTGGTGGATAATGTGAGAGATGTTTGGAGGGAGTATGGGACAAGGAAAATGAGCGCAAGGTTGCTTCTCTTAAAGAGGAGATCAGAGTTTTATGGGAGGAGAAGGAGCTTTATTGGGCTCAGAAATCCAGGGTGTCATGGTTACAATGCGGAGACCATAATACGAGTTTTTTCCATCTGTCTACCATCAGAAGGAGGAGTAGAAACAAGATTTCTAGGTTGAGATATAGTGAGAGTAGATGGTTAGAGGAGGAAGGGCATGTAGGAAACTATTCCGTTGAGTGCTATGACAAGCTTTTTGCGTCTGTGGGGGATATAGACTTATCGAAGGTGCTGGAGTGTGTGGAAGAGGTGGTTTTAAAGCAGGATAATGAGAGGCTAATGGCACCAATAACTAATGAGGAAGTACGGAAAGCAACTTTTCAGTTGGGGAAGTCAAAGGTGCCAGGGCCTGATGACTACACTGGGATATTCTATCAGAAAGCGTGGGATATAGTTGGCTCTTAGGCTGCAAACTTGATCAAGAAATTCTGGGTAGAAAAAGGGTGGTCGTCGGCTGGGGAGGATCATGACAGGAGAGGGAGTAGTAATGCAATCCAAGGAAAGAAGTGGTCGCCCCCTAATGGCTATGGACTAAAATTTAACTCAGACTGTGGCTACTGTCTGGAGGAAGGGAAAGCTGCAATGGCTGTTGTGTTGAGGGATTCGAATGGCTGGCTCCTTGATGGCATTGCAAAGTGTCACGGACCATTACCCTCTCTCCAAAAGCTAGCTTGTTAGGGTGTGCAGCTTCCCGCTATATATGCCTAGCAACCCTCCTGAGCCTCTCCGATGTGAGACTTTGACATTCTACCCCAACCAATCCGCGAGCGTCCTTGCCGTAGGGCCCACCGGTTACTTCCTTCACCGGCGCCCGAAAGGTCCACCAGAGACCGAAGGTTCGAGGTTAGCTCTAATACCACACTGTCACGGGACCATTACCCTCTCCCCAAAAGCTAGCTTGTTGGGGTGCGCAACATCCCGCTATATATGCCCAGTAACCCTCCCAAGCCTCTCCGATGTGGGACTTTGACAAAAGGTAGTGGAAGCGCAGTCGGCTCTTATGGCAGAAGGAATAGCTTTATTTGAATCTGTTAGGTTGGCAGCAAGGAATGAGCTTAGGGAGGTTATTTTTGAAGCTGATAACAGAACTATTATTGACTAGGTGAATCACCATCAATCCCCAATTGATTGGAGGTGCGAGGTAATCCTTAAGCACTTGCAGGAATCAAGGAAATTAGTTAGGAACCACTCTTGTGTGTGTGCGCCTAGAAAAGCAAATCAAATAGCCGATTGGGTTGCTACATCTTCGTTAGGTGGGTATTGCCCCTCTAACTGGGTTGTTAGACCACCGTTTCATTTACACCGTTTAGTGGAGGATCAAGCACGCATCCGTTCTTTTGATCCTGGTTAATTTGTTGTATGGGTGGGGGAGGGGGTCGGGGTAGGGATAAGGATTTTTTATTGGTGTCTGGTTGGATGTTGTTTGGTTTGTATCCTTGAACGGTTTCTGGTTTTATAGATGTTTTTTTATCTGCAAAAAAAAATATTATCAATAATCAATAATTTTTAAATTTTTCGGTAGTCATATTAATTCTTAGGTACATTCTAAACTTATCTTTTATGCTTTTAATTTTAATCTTCAATTATTTTCAGTATAGAAAATATGGAAGATATGGATTGAAAAAAATTAAAATGACACCTATAGAGTTAAAAAGCTGAGTAATGTAATTTGCAAAAAGATTTTAACTGCAACTATAAAATCTTTCACACCCGTCTCTTACTAGCTGACAACAACATATGATTAAGGCAAAGATCCACCAAAAAAAGTTAGGGTTAATACAATATTTAGTTTTTAAATTTACCTTCATTTTAATTTGCCCCTCAAATTTAAAATAAGTAGTTTTGATAGCTCAAATTTCATTTTATTTAAAACATTAATCTCTATAATATATTAAAAATTCAGAATATCTTACTAACCAAAACCAATTTTTTTTTACATTACAGAAAGATAACTTCATCCCCTTAAAAGTTCGGCTTAATCCGGACATATTTTTTGTTTGCCCGAATGATATAAGAGAGTTGAAAGAGATACAAAACAAATTACATTATGTTAATATGGAAGCCGTGGATCACCTTGTTTTAGAAAAAAATTTTAAAGGGTAATCAGGAAAAAGGTTTTAAAATTATTGGCTGTTTATTTTTGAAATTAAATATTAACCTATTTTGAGATCAGATTAAATTAAAAGAACTTCTATCATAATAATAATGTTTTGAAAGTGGGGGGAACAAAGAAGCTAGCCAACGAACTTTTCGGGTCCCATGATAAAGCCTCCACCTCAATCTTCCTCTCTGTCATTGGTCCGACATTTCTTGTTCTCTCTCCCATCCTATCCTCTCTCTTCCTTTGGCATCCCGACTCCTACCTTCCATCCTCGCAAGCACATATCATACTGGTTCACTTGCAGGTTCGAATCACAATTTAAACTGCTCATTCATTTGTAATCCCCAGCATTTATTTCTCTGAGATTCTCTTCTCCTTCTCTCTCCTCTATATATACTGCAAATTCTCAGAGGAAAATAGATCATCCCTATCTCCTTCATCGTCTCCGTTATAGCCAGACGACGACTCAACTGTGACTCCTCCATCATCTCCAGTTTTTTTTGACGTCATCTCACCACCCATTATGAGTTTTGAGATTAACGAAATGCTTCAAACGAACAAGAACAATGTAGAAACCTCTCCCGGATTAAACTTCAATGATGAGACCGTCTCTGAAAAATTCAATGGTCACAATTATGGGCATTGGGCCAAGGCTATTAAGCTAGCAATTGGAGGAAGAAGAAAGCTTGGCCTCATCACAGGGGAGTGTACAGTACCGGATCAATATGATTCAAGCACCATGAATGAATGGGAGGTTGAAATCGCCATTGTATCATTATGGTTGATCGATTCCATGACTCCACAAATTGGAAGCGCTTTCTTATTTCTTCCCATAGCTCGTGCGATTTGGGAAGCTGTAAGAGACACCTATTTCATGGGGAAGATCCTTTTCTACAGTATTATCTCAAGCGAAAGGGTTGGCAACTCAAGCAAGGTGAACGAGAAGTAACAGACTAATCTATAGAGTTAGTATCTAAATGGCAAGAGATTGATCTTAATACAGAAGAAATAGAATGGCATTGTCATTATGATGCTGCTTTGTACAGGAAAATTGATGATGATAGGGTGTGTCAGTTCTTAGATGGTCTCAATGAGTCACTTGACGATGTTCGTGCGAGGATCTTAGCACAGTCATCATTACACCACATCATGTCTTTGCAGAAGTTCACCGAGAGGAGGCTTCACGTCGAAAGATGATGATGATGTCAGTTAACGGAACCAGCAACAAAGTCAACAGAGCCGGTAACCAAGTCAGTTAGGAAGTTAGGGATTCAGTTATGCATTTAGTTGGGATAGCTAATTTAGTCACACATTTAGTTAAGTTTCTTTATTGAGTTGATGACAGCTGTACATGTAATTGGGGTGAAGTGTCCTACTCGTTCTGATCTTTGCAATCCTGCTTTTCTGATTGCTTCTGAGTCTATAAAGTCATTGTACACAGAACAAAATTAATTAATTTCAATCAGACTATTTTTCTCCCTTTAGCTCTCCTTTTCTTTTCCTCAGATCTGTAATATGGTATCAGAGCGTTGTACACGCTCTCATCGCCTGGCGTCTTTTCTCTGATTACTTTCTCTCTGTTTTTTTTTGCTCTCATGTTCACCTGTTCATCCGTCAATGGCCAGCGCTTCCGACTCAACCACATCTAAAGCAAATCCCTCTCAGGATCCTGCGAGCTGTTACTATCTCCACCCAAATGAAAACCCCTCCTTGATTCTCGTCTCACCGCCTCTCACTGGTTCTAATTACCATCATTGGGCGCGCGCTATGTCCATGGCTCATATGAGCAAAAATAAGTTTCAGTTTGTTGATGGATCAATCTCTCCTCCTGTCACCAGTAATCCTCTCTTTCCTGCATGGCAATGATGTAACACGATGGTCCTCTCTTGGCTCAACCGATCGTTGTCTCCGTCTATTGCTCAGAGTGTCCTCTGGCTCAATAAGGCTGTCGATGTCTGGACTGACCTTCGGGATCGCTTCAGCCATAGAGATGCCTTTCGTGTTGCAGAGCTTCAAGAGGAGCTTTACCAGTTTCGCCAAGGTGACCTCTCTGTTTCTGACTACTTTACTAGGATGAAGATTATATGAGATGAGTTGCTAAATTTTCGTCCTATACCTGTCTATTCATGTTCTGCTAAGACTTATATACAACAAGATTATATAAGAGTGTGAACTGTGAGTGTAATCAGATTTTGAAAAGGGCTTAATGATCGCTTTGCCACTGTGAGGTCCCAAATCATGTTGATGGAACCCCTACCTCCCATTAATAAAGTTTTTTCGCTGGTTATCCAATAAGAGTGTGAACTGACTGGGTCCTTAGAGCCTGATGTTTGCTTTGTTCGATCTAATTCTAAATCGTCATCTCAACCTAAGTTAGCTTATGGTAGTACCAAGGTATGCACATTTTGTGGTAAAGCACGACACACAATTGAAACCTGCTACAAGAAGCATGGGTTTCCACCAGGTTACAAGTCTTGAAACATGCAACTGTCAATAGTGTGTCTTCTAACTCTGGTTCCTTAGCTGCCATTTTCCCTAGTGGTCCACTTCATGCCAATGCACATACTCCTTTTACTCAAGATCAATATAATCAAATCTTGGCTCTATTGCAATCATCTTCGGCCAATCCTGTTGCTACTTACTCTTCCTCAAACACTTCAGCACCATCTCCATCCTCTCTCTCGATTAATCAGCTTTCATCTCTCCCATTAATACCCAATGCTCCAGCTCAAGGTATCTACACCTCTCCTTCCACTAACACTAATAATTTTTGGATTATTGAAAGTAGAGCCACTGTGCATGTTTGCTACTCCTTAGCTCTGTTCACATCATACCACAATATATCTCCTCTTAACGTCACCTTGCCTACGCATAATATAGTACTTGCAACCATCTCTAGCACTGTAAAAATTACTCCCACTATTTGTCTCTCCAATGTCCTCTACATACCAGAATTTCATTTTAACATTTTTTCTGTTTCCCAATTGACTAACTAG
The DNA here is from genome assembly GCA_025593235.1 of Vachellia pachyceras. NCBI lineage: Eukaryota > Viridiplantae > Streptophyta > Magnoliopsida > Fabales > Fabaceae > Vachellia > Vachellia pachyceras. The sequence continues at coordinate 6,306 of JANTPZ010108459.1, read as the reverse complement.
ATTCAATGTTGTGTCATTTTCCTCCCTGATCAATGCCTTATACAGGAGTTGAAGACATGGAAAACGATTGGTATAGCTGAACCTTTTCAAAGACTATACGCTGGTTAGTCACTCACATCAAGCTGCAAGTGTTAACTCTGTGACAGCTCCCTCTTCCTGTAAACTTGATCATCATTGCAAAATCTAATTCTTCTTCTTGAAAACCAACACAATACAACAATTAAAATTGTACGCACTGATAATGGTGTGGAATTTCAAATGAGCTCCTTCTATTCTTCTAAGGGAATTCTACACCAAACCTCTTGTGTTGAGACCCCTGAACAAAATAACATTGTTGAAAGGAAACACCAGCACATTCTAAATGTAGCAAGAGCCTTGATGTTCCAGTCTAATCTCCCCACTGCTTACTGACTGGTCCTATGCTATCTCCCATACATTTTACCTCATTAACCGCTTGCCTACACCCATTTTGGACAATAAGTCTCCATATCAACTACTTCATCACCAACTTCCTGATTACACCTTGTTAAGGGTCTTTGGTTCTCTTTGTTTTACCTGTACACCCTCTGCACATCGTTCTAAGTTTGATGTTAGGGCAAGTAAATGTGCTTTTCTAGGTTTTAAAACCGGTACTAAGGGCTATGTTTTACTTGATGTTTTTACAAATAATATTTTTATTTCCCGTCATGTTATATTCTATGAGTCTGTTTTTGCCTTCCCTTCATCTCCCCCTTCACAAGATTTCTCCATACCTTTGCCACAATCATTCCCATCATTGGACTATCCTGATTTTACTTATTCTCCTAGTCATACTGCCCCTTCTGCTAGTCCTACTGCTGTATCTAAACCACTCAGGTGCTCACACAGATTGCACAAGCAGCCATCTTATCTTCATGACTACCACTGCTCTTTATTACAGTCATCCCAGTTGGTTTCCATGGGTTCTACCTGCAGGTATCCTCTAAATTATGTCCTTTCATATGATTCTCTATCCCCATCTTACAAACATTTTGTTTTATCCATCACTACTCCCCTTGAACATAAAAACTATTGGGAAGCCCTTCAATACCCTGAATGGCAGCAGGCTATGTAGGCTGAAATCTCAGCTTTAGAGCTAAACAATACATGGACTTTGACTGAGTTACCAAAGGATAAAACTACAATTAGCTGCAAGTGGGTCTATAAGACAAAATTCCATGCTGATGGGAGTCTTGAAAGGCACAAAGCTCGCTTTGTTGCTAAGGGTTATACTCAAACAGAGGGGCTGGACTATTTTGATACTTTTTCACCAGTTGCTAAGATGACTACTGTGCGTCTATTGCTTACCGTGGCTGCTGCATCCAATTGACATCTTGAGCAACTAGATGTCAACAATGCATTCTTGCATGGAGACCTCAATAAGGATGTCTACATGAGCCTTTCACTAGGTTTGTAATCCAGCAACCCTCATCTTGTATGTAAATTGCAGATATCTTTATATGGCCTCAAACAGGCATCTAGACAATGGTTTTCAAAGTTGTCTTCTGCCCTTATTTCCTATGGATTTACTCGGTCCAGGTCTGATTACTCATTATTTGTTAGATATAAGGATGATTCTTTTACAGCACTATTGGTCTATGTTGATGACATAATCATTACTGGTAATAACTCAATTGAGATTGCTTCCATTAAGGCATTTTTGGATAATTCTTTTAAGATCAAAGACCTCGGTAAACTGAAGTTCTTCCTTGGGCTTGAAGTTGCCCGGTCTGCCTCTAGAATCTCTCTCAACCAGAGAAAATTTACTCTTGATATTATCTCTGATGCTGGATACTTGGGCTGTAAACCACTCTCAACTCCTATGGCTCGCTCTACTCGCCTCTCACAGGACCATGGAACTGCATTAACTGATGTGGCCCCTTACCGTCGACTTGTTGGACGTCTCCTGTACCTCACAACTACCAGAACTGATTTATCCTATGTTGTCCAACAACTGTGCCAGTATACTAAAGCTCCTACATCAGTTCATTTCCAATCTGCTCTCCGTGTTCTTCGTTATCTCAAATGAAGTCTAGGGCATGGTCTCTTCTTTCCAGCTAATTCTTCTCTGTAGCTCAAGGCCTTCAGCGACTCTAAGTGGGCTGGATGCCCTGACACCCGCTGCTCTTTATCTAGCTACTGTGTGTTTCTTGGACAATCTCTAATTTCGTGGCGCTCCAAGAAACAAACAACAGTCTCTCTCTCATCTTCAGAGGCTGAGTATCGTGTAATGGGATGCGTTGCATGTGAAATTCAATGGCTCTTGTATCTTCTTAAAGACTTGCAGATTCCTCATCAAGCTCCAAACATTCTTTACTGTGACAATCAGTCAGCCATTCACATAGCTTCCAACCCAACCTTCTATGAGCGAACACCTTGAGTTGGACTGTCACTTCTTTAGACAAAAGGTTCAAGCTGGCATCATTCGCTTAATCCTTGTTCGAAGCTATAATCAACTGGCCGACGTATTCACCAAGCCCCTTGATCCTCAGCCTTTTCATCGACTTATCCAGAAGCTTGGTATGATTAACATATATCTGCCAGCTTGTGGGGGGTAACGGAACCAAGCAACAAAGTCAACAGAGCTGGCAACCAAGTTAGTTAGGAAGTTAGGGATTCAGTTACGCAGTTAGTTGGGATAGCTAATTTAGTCACACATTTAGTTAAGTTTCTTTATTGAGTTGATGATAGCTGTACATGTAATTGGGGTGAAGTGTCCTACTCGCTCTGATCTTTGCAGTCCTGCTTTTCTGATTGCTTCTGAGTGTATAAAGGCATTGTACACAGAACAAAATTAATTAATTTCAATCAAACTATTTTTCTCCCTTTAGCTCTCCTTTTCTTTTCCTCAGATCTGTAATATCAGTAGAACCTGTTCACTCTTCCTCCTCTACGTTGTCTAGTACAGATATTGATCAAGGGCAAAAGGGAGGGTCTAAAGGAAGGTTATCGTGTGATCATTGTAATTAAGAAGACCATTCCCGAGACAAATGTTGGTTTTTACTTGGAAAACCGCCAGACCGGCGAAAGGGGAAGTCTCGAGGTTATCGAGCCACACCAGAAGCTGCTACTGAAATACCTATGCCTATGCTTAATAAAGACCAGATAGGTAAACTTCTTAAAATGCTCACTGCTCTTCAAAAAGACCGGGTAGTTCCAACAATCAACTGCTGCTACTTCTGCTTCAATGGCTCATAAAGATACACTTTTTCTTCTGCTTTAAAAACCTCATATGTTCCCTCCGAGTGGATTGTTGACACTGGTGCCTCTGATCATATGACTTCTGCGGCATAGTATATTTGTTTCTTATATATATATCCACTCTGGTTATACCAAAAAGGAGTTTACCCAATTTGCAAAGTGGTAAGAGGAAAAATGCAGAAGCCATTGTTCCCTTCCCCATGAAGACCAACCTGTAAGACTTTTTTATTACCCGAACATTTCCCAAACAAGCTTCTCATTTCTGCTCAAATGCAGAACATAGAAAACCGATCTGCTTCCACGGATAGACAGATAGAAAATTCTATATAAACTTAAAAATGGGTTGGAGATTGCGAAAGAGGAGGAACTGAGAGATGGGAATTCCATAAAAATTGAAAAATCAAGCTGTCAACGAGGAACTTCGTAACAGAATACCCAGGCTGCATAAATTATAAAAATCAATGTGGTTGTAATACAATATATCAATGAATCGTGTACGAGACAGGAAAGCTCATTGACGAATTCGTATTAGAATCCCGAAGTCAGATTACAACAAAAAAGAGGAAATTAAAGGGAGTGGATCGAACGCTTCCTGCCAACATCGTCATTGTTAAATCCTTGGCTTGCTACGGATAAAGTAAATGATTAATATAATCATTGATAATTTAAGTTTCATTTGAGTTTCCTCTCATTCTAGTTGGTTCATCATGTTTAAAATAAAATGTTTTTGTCGCTCAATTTTCATTTTACTATTTAAAGAATTAAAATCATTGATTTTAGATTTGAGAGACAAAAAACAAAATGAAAACAATCTTGAAGGACCAAAACTTGTATTAACATTAAAAAAACACGTTTTGGAAAATGGAAGTGAAGAAAAATAAAGTACAGAAATAGACAAATAGAGAAGAGTGAGGGCTGTTTTTTTGATTGATTTAAAAAAAAAGATTTGAAAAACAAAAACGTTGTTTGGTTAGTTGTTCCTAAAAACAGGTTTTAAACACAATCCGTGTGGATAATTGTTTTTTAAAACAATTAAACAAGAAATTTTGTTTGAAAAGTTTATTCTAAAAATAAGTTTTTAAAAAAAGATATATTTGGGTAGTTATTTTACAAATTAGATTTAAAATGAAACAACTATTCTTAACTTCAACTTAGATGAAAAAAGAAAAAAAATATTTAATTAGCTCATTTTATATAATTGATATTGACATTTTTTTATAATTACTATAATTTCTTAGTAGAAATTTGATCACCATTTGCTGACCTCTCTATTGCGCTTTGATCTGATAGTCACGATAAATTGTCCAAATTATAACTTTTACTTTCTTCATTTGCGTTTCCCGTCAAACCTTCGACCTCTAAATTTGTGTTTCCGGTTAAATCCTCCACTTGTGTTAGATCCATAATTTCCCATTCTGTAAATAAGACTTTCTCTTGAAGGCTTGTATGATGACATTAATTTTAGAATTGGAAATCGAGCTTTCAAAACTCCAAAACAACGTTCAATCATCATTCTTAATGGAGAATGCCTATAATTAAAAAGCTTCAGGATTAGTAATTGCATCCAACAAAATTCGCATTATGCCCACTATGAAATCACATATGCACATAAAGTTTTGTTTGACTACTGCCTTTCTTCCTCTACATGCTGCTTTTCAGAAGGTACCCCAAGCACTTATATGTGTGCCATCAATTGCACCCACACAAACCTACATTGGAAATACACATACAGACATGAAAAAAAAAGTGATAATAATCGAGATGTAAATATCAATAATTAAGGAAAGTACGTTGGTTGTTCAGGCTACTATGTTGTCTCATGTTTTATAAGCTCTTTTCCCAATTGACATATTGATCCTAGAACATCCTTAAAATAGCATGAAAATGTTTCGGTAGAATGCTCAAAGTGATCAGTAACTACCCTATATCTAAGATTATGACCTATAATATATAAGAAAATTTCAACCTTCTCCTCTAACTGCACATCTTTTGAATCTATTAAATAGCCTTTAGACCTTAACTCATTCCATAAACTAATAATAAAGCATGCCTTTTCAATTCGCAACAATTCTTAACAAGTAGTTCCCGATACTCGTATTAGCTCATTAACAAATTCCCAACCAGTAAGTGCAGATGTACGAACTGGAATCTTATTAAGAAACTTACTTTCACAGTCGCATATCGTGTTAGTTAACATTAATTGTGAGAGCTCAAAGTCATCTTCTCTTGACCCTGATGAAAGTTGTTCATTTCATTGTTTGATGAGTTATCATCTATGTCCATCTCAGTTTAATTGGCTTATGATTCAGCCCAGGTCCCTATGGATTTTCTAGATGCAACAGTAGAGCTAAATCACAGATCAGGAGCCACACGCTTGGACGAAAGAAGCTTTAGATATATTGGTCACCAAACAATCTAAAATCAAGCAGAAATAGAGTGGAAAATCTGTCAAGTTAGATGTACATTGTAACACCTCCTATTTTCCCCCTTATTTAGGAATCACTTTTGGGCTTTAGATATCAAGGTTTGACCCAAAATGGTGAACTAAATTTTTCAAAAACGTTTAAAAAATGCTGGTACTGTTCATGAGTCTTTTTCCAGATTTATGGCCCAGCTTTAAAAAATTATAAATAATTCTATAAAATTCGAAACTGAGTGATTCCAATTTCTAACTTTTTATTATTAATTTAAATATAGAGGAAAAATACTCATTGGTTCCAATTCTTGCCCATTTGATATAGTTTATTCAAAAACCACATACTGTCCGAAATGGTTCACTCCAGTTTTCCAGATTTTACCTCAATCTTTGGAAAATCATATCTCTCAAAATACACATCCAAATTTCACAAACTTTATATCATTTTAAAGCTTAGGATGTTTAGTTCCTTACTGAAAAATTTCAATCCATTTGGAGCTAGTTTGGTATTTTTCCTTGCCATGTGAAACAGACTCGTTTTTCAGGGCCTTTGGAACCCCTTAACTTTGAAAACCAATTTTTGTTAAAATTCACCAAAACCTCTTTTTGGTTCCTTAACACTTCTTAAACATGCATGACTATCCCCTAACCATTCCTTGTTGGTTTTAGTC
>JANTPZ010108458.1:0-11492 GCA_025593235.1 Vachellia pachyceras | reverse complement strand
AGTATGTAATGTGATCTTGATTGCTATGGCCATATGCATATAAAGTTTGCACATATCACATGTTATATGCTCATATACTTGTTTTAAAGTTGTTAGATGCACATTCACAATGCTTTTGTTTAGCTAGTTTTGCTATTGGGATTTCAAAATCTCATTATCCAACTAACCATGTAGGTGCAAGCACAAGCAAGGGTAAGTAAAAGGTTCTTGATCCTTGAAGATGATGATGCATATGCTTGCTTGTTTTGTGTAAATATGCAAGATGCTATTTTTCTTTGAAGTTGTTAGGGTTGTAACCTAACTACAACATGAAGAACATATGAATATGTGATGATGCATGCATGATCATGAGCTAAGAAGGCTAAAGAAGGATAAGAAACTAATCATTCATGTTAGAGTTAAGATCATGAACCAAAAAGAGGTTTTGGTAACAAAAGAAAAATTGGTTTTCAAAGTTGAAGGGTTCCAAAGGCCCTAAAAAATGAATCTGTTTCCAGTGGCGATTTAAAATAGCAAACGAGCTCCAAATGGATTGAAATTTTTCACTCAGAAACTACACATCCTGAGCTTTAAAATGATATAAACTTTTCAAATTTTGGATGTGTACATTAAGAGATATGATTTTTCAAAGTTAAGGGAAAAACTGGAATAAACTGATAGTGGCCATTTGGACATTGCCACGGTTCTTGAATAAACTATATCAAATGGGAAAGAATTGGAACCAATGAGTATTTTTCCCCTATATTTCACTTAATAAGAAAAATTTAGAAATTGGAATCACTCAGTTTCGAATTTTCTAGAATTAATTATGATTTTTCAAAGTTGGGCCAGAAATCTGGAAAATGGGCCAGTGAACAGTAACAACGTTTTTAAGAAAAAGAAAAATTTTCAAGTTCACTAAAAAGGCCAAATTGAGTTATCCAAGGCTCAAGAGTGGTTCATAAGTAATCAAATAAGTTATTATAGGGGGAAAATAGGAGGTGTTACATTTTACACCTTCCGGCAAAGGGATAATGATCCCAAACCTTATTGTCTTACATGGACTTGACCCCTCATTTATCACCTCGATTCACTTTTGAGAGTTAGAGCTTTGCATTGCTTATTGGAAGTTGATTGGATCATTTTCCACCATACCATTTTCTTCCTCATGTTAATGAAGGAAGACAATGTAATCATCCGAAATTGCATTTATCATTTCTCATGTGGATCGTCTTATCATCGTTTCTTGAGGTTGTTGAGTTTCCATTTGAGGAACTTCAACCTACATAGGAGGAATTTCAACATGAACATCACTATGTAGAGGTTCTGGATTTACTTCTTTAATCACAACAGGTATTAGAATTCCTGTGTGTTCAAAAGCAACTAATAGATTCGACTCAGTAATAGAGGTCAATTCTTCCTCAAAAGTGTTTCCTACTTTATCTTCCCCCCAAGCTCAACATCCTCAAAGAAACATGCAGTTCCCATTTCAAAAATATTCCTGAGAGTAAGATCATAAACTTATAACCTCTTAAGCGTTCAGAATATCCAATAAAGTAATTGCTTACTTTTTTGAGGTTTAGTTTATTTTATTAAGGCCTATAAGGCCTTACCTTAGCTGGATAGCCCCAAATCCGAAAGTGCCTTAGATCGGACTTTTTGCCTATATAAAGCTTATAATGTGTTTTAGCAGTTGCCTTAGTTGGTACTCTGATCAAAATGAAGGCTGTAGTCTTTAGTGCTTCTCCCATTTACCTTATTATAAGTATTCTTTACTGGGTTAGAAGCAGAAACATGATTCTTAACGGGTTTCTTTGAACAAAACCATTTGCAGCCTCTGAAAATTTTCTCTTTATGCCCTTCCCTCTAGAGGTGCTAGCCACATTGGCACTGTGAAAGCTGTCATGTTTCAGTCTCTCTTCTTCTTACACAAGATAGGATATGAGCTCATTCAGAGTTCATTTTTCCTTTTTTCAGTTATAACTAACCTTAAACTAGCTATATTGTGCAGGAAGAGAAATAAGCAACAAGTATACCAAAAGGTCCTCAGACATCTCAAGTTTTAATTCCTTAAGTTTCACAACTACGTGAGACATTTCCTTAAAGTATTCTCTTATATTTCCTTGCCCCCTATACTTTATAGAAATCAAGCGTTACAAAATCATGCTTGTTTCTACCTAATCGCTTTTTTTACAAAGCGCTTTTCAATTTTGACAAGAAAATCCTTAGCATTGAGAATACTATCAGTAATAGCACCTCTAAAGACTTCTGGGATACCATACTTTATGATCATAAGACTCTTGCAATTTGATCGCTCCCACTTACCAAAATACCTCTGTGTTTCAGAAGTACTTTAATTCATAAGAGGAAAGGGAGGATTAGTCCTTAATATAAGGTCCATATCTATGCATCTCAGAATCACCAGAATGTTATTTCCTTTTCCATTTAAAGAAATCTACATAAAAGATAATGACAATAAATTCAAATAAATATAATCACCATCGCAAGATACCGGTAACAACATCGATATTTCATCTTTGGATGATAATATCAACTGTCAGTAGCATCTTGTTGTAATGATCAAATACCGACAATAAGATTTGCCAAACAATAACTATTCTTTGGAACATATTATTGTTCGCATGATGATACCTGAGAATTGTCACATATTTATCAACACAGGTGTCTATATATTTCTGACAAGCATCAACCTTCCTTTGGGCCGATTGGATACTCTCATGAAATTACACAGTCACAAATAACATCTAATATGCCTCATAAATAATTTTCACAAGAAAGCACACTTTGGTGTGATGTTGTGTCAATATATTTAATTAGCATAAAAGACAAAGAACTTGAAATGGGTACAAAAGCCTTCAAAATTATTTGAAATATATTGCCAATCTCATAATACCTTATTTGCACATATTTCAAAATATTAACACATAAAATATGTACAAAATAATTTCCTTAATGTAAACAATCCAAAATAATCCATAAAATGTTTCTGGGAATAAACATAAAGGGCCCTTCAGAGAATTTCCAAAAAAAAAATGAAATTTGCACCCTTTTTTTTGTTTCTGGAAATAAATTATAAACATAAAGGGCCCAAGAGATTTTCTAAAAAAAATAATTGGACCTTCTCTTCCTTTTTTTTATTCCAAATCTGTAGGCCCAGCAAACTTCCGAAAAAGAAATAGAACGCAGGCCAAAAATAGAAACCTGAAGGGTCCAATAAAAATAAATAGGGCCATTAAGCAAAACTAGAATTTTTTTTAACAATTCAACATGCCCAATTCTCCGGCCTAAATAACATCCCCCGTCTTTTTTAATGCCAAACGCACGGCCCAGAAAAGTTTCCTTTCTTCTTTTTTATGCACATAAGTCCAAAGCTCTTTCTAAAATACCACGGCACAAAAAAAAATGGTTCAGATTGTCCTTTTTTTAACTGATAACCAGCCCATGAAGCCTAAATGTGTTTTCCTTTTTTTTGTCCGTGGCCCAAGAAACGTAGCCTATGAAAGAATTTCGAAAAATGTTCCAGAGAAACTGCAGGTCCAGGAAAAACCCCTTTTTTTTAATCCATTCATCCTTAGCCCAGAATGAAAACCCAATATTTTTTTAAACCAGCCAAAAACTGTGGCCCAAAAATTTTTATATATAAAACCAATCGAAACCGTGGCCAAGAACCTTTTTAAAAAAACATTTTTTTTGTTGGCCCAAATTTCCTTCGGCCCAGAACTGTAAAAAAAAGTTTTTTTAAACCCAAATGCAGCCCAAAGGAAAAAAGATCCCACGACCCAAAGAACCTTCAAGTGAAATGGTGCGTTTCACTAGGCCGAAATGGCGCCGTTTCGGGCGCGCTGTGAGGAGCTGAATGCACGCCAAAACGATGTCGTTTCGGCAACCCAAAACGCGCTGTTTTGACACCTCACCCAGCGAGTCGGTTAACCTACCCGACCCGCTCGCTGGTGCGACCCAACTTTTCATTTTCCACGCGGCGCCGTTTTTTTTAAATAAACCGTTGAACCAGGTTGCCCTACCCGGAAAGAATCCGGAAGCGCGACCCGGTTCCTCCTTTTTCGTACGCGGCCGCTGAAACAGTTTTTTTAGAAACACGTTTTCTTCCTATGCGACGGCGACGTGATTTCCAACGTCCTTCATGGCTATCGAAGCATTTTCAACGGTGGATTTTCAGCAAGACATCACAGACTCATACATATTCCCATATTTAAACAAAAAAGCATAACAAACGCGATATTCAAATCAAACAAACGCGAGATCACAGACAGCATAGCGGTGGATTTTTTGTCGTTAAATCGCTGGTTTTAACCTATCAGATGCCGGAAAACACGAGAAACAATGCCTTTTTCGTCGTCTACCTCATAAATACATGTATATATGTACACAAATTGCATTCTCAGAATCATATTTACACGAGGAACCTTGTGAAGGTCGAAAAAGTTTTCTGGATCCGGCTGGATCCACGAATTTCGGTGAGGAAGCAAGATTCTTGGATATCAACGGAAAACAAACAAATATATTTCTTGATTCAAAAGGAAGGAAGAACCAAATAAGAAATATCGAGCAGAATTACAATTTCAAACAAACAGATCCAGATTCATATACATACGCAACGATCGAAGCTAAGAATTCAAACAAATTTATCCAAAGAACTTAATATGTAGGCTCTGATACCAATTGTTGGGATTCACTTAAGCATACAAGTTCAATGGAATAATCTAGAGGATTGCGGAAGCGTACTTGGATCCATGGATGTGTTTGACGGAAGGGGTAGATCAACCAGGTTATCACTAAGGACCAGAGGAAACTGACTGCAGATGGGGAAGCAAGGCGGCCAAAACGTTAACCCCTAGCTAATCTGGGGATCATAGCTCTGGATTTATAGATGGGCCCCGTATTCAGCCCATCAATGAATACGAGCCAGCAAATCGAGCCTCAGTATATATTAATCCATGACACTGGATTGAGCCCACTTAATTCCTTAAACCTTATTAGATCATTTTATATTTGGGCACGGATAATAAATAATGACACCCACATATAAGTGTAACATGTGGCCATTGTTGAATTATTCCAACACAGATTTCAAATAAAAAAAAAATCACCATCAGACCTATGTAAATCATATAATTAAGTTGGATTCGTACAAAATTTGGGTTAAATTAATTACAAATGTGAAAAGATATTTTTACCATCTTCTCATTTACACATTTTTCTCTCGAATTTCAATTTAATTAACTAAAGGTAATGCGTCTCTTTACATTTACAATTAATTTAATACATATTTCATGAGATTCCAATTAATGTAATGCGTCTCTCGAATGATGGCAATTTTTTTGTTGTTGCTTGAACCATTGTATACATAACAAACCCATTAGGATTTATTAGTAGGCTCGATGTAAAGATGGAATGGTCACATCGCACTATCATTATAGTGACGTTTGTGATAAGACGATGACTCAGGTCAGTGTCTATGGTTATGTGTAAAGGCTTGTTGGCTGTTCGAAGCAAACGTTTTATTTTGATGTAAAAAATGGATTAGTTTTATATTTTTCACTTGTTATCATTTTTTTATAATTAAAAGAATTGATTTGGCACCTAACATGTATATGAATATTTAAAAAAAAGCAAAGGAATGAAAATATGTCAAGAAAAATTAAAAGAATAAATAGATGTAAAGTTAATACAATTATTGATTCCATAAATTTGCCATCATGTTGGTTTCACTCATTTAAATTTCAAATCCAGACTTTAGTCTCTCAAAGGGTAAAATGGCATTGGATTTTATTAAAGTATATGGACAAATGTTTTAAAAGGAATAACAGTTGAGAAATTAAAATCTATGATTTAAACTTGGTGGATATAAAGAAAATAAAGGTAAACTTAAAGAATTAAATATTGTATTAATTAACCCTTTCAATAGGACTAGAATACCTTCTTCCAAGGACTAATCCTCTTACTTCAACATGACCTCAATAATATGATATCATCTCCAATCCTATCCTTAATGTAAGAGTTAGTTTAAAATTGGATTTGATTCTAAATATAATATATCAATTAACTTTACCTTTCAAATTTATAAGACAGTCATGATGAAAATGGTATTTTTAAAAAAATCAACTCATATTCAATACAAATAATTAATTTAACTAATTGGTTTAATATATCTGTGTAACTATATGAAGAACTGCACTGTAGGCAGTATAGTTTCAGTTGACGGACCCTTTTGGTTGGTGAAATAGGTAAATAGAAAGTTAGAAAAGGAATGACGTGAAATGCTGATCCTTCTTTAAAAAGGCAAAAATTAGTCTGAATTGGCTCCTCATGATTTATCTTTCACCTTCTTTTATTTCCATCTTTTTATATTTTCCTCGAGCTGACCCAACTTACATGGTCTCTCTCCTTTGTAGAAAGCATAGTGATAATATAAAATAATTAAGTAAAACAGAAACTATTGGAATGACTATTGATGAATAAAGTGAGAGCCTTGCTCACTGATGGGCACTCTTTGGAAGCTACCGCCTCTAAAGACGTTTTTGATAGGAGGGGTAGGGGAGGGTATAAAAAGTAAGTGTGGATAATCTTCTTGTTTTTTTTTGAGTTGGATTTTAAAAAAATAGAGAAATGTGCTTAAAATTTTTAATTAATTTTTCTTACTTTGTTATCTTACACCTTTAAATTTTATTATACCACGCTTTCAAATTTCAAAAAAATTCAATTCATAAAATTTTCCATCATCTCCTTTACAAATCACTCGTACCAAACAAAATTCGACTAACCAAACATGGTTCAAGATTGCCATATGGTGCACATATTTATCTTTCACTTTCCATAATGACATGACTCCATCAGATGACTTTGACTGCTTTCATGTGGATACGTAGAATTCCACAACAACAAAAAATTAAAATTGCAAATTACCGACAAATTTTTTTTGAAAAGTTGTTTCTACCACTAATTCAAATAATCCCTTACATAACATGCATCTTGATTAGTTCCTTGATTTGTATCTTTACACACATACAGAAGTATTCTTTCAACTCTTGCATAATCAAAGGAAAATGTCAGTCCCAACACTTATCATAATTAAAATGATCTTTAGCGTCAGCTTACTTCTATTGTTATATTTTCTAATTCAGATCTTTTGCCAAAGTGAGACATCTATTACGTTAAAGCATATCAGTTTCAGATTCATACAAATAAGGAAAACAACAAAAAGACTAGCTACATAACAAGCAGTATACATCAACCAGGATCTATGACAACTCAAACAATATCACTATACAAAATCCGTAGTAAGTGATGTGGCGGTCTCCTCGACTAGTCGCTAAAGATACCTTCAACAAGTGACCACCAAATCCATCACTATATGCAGGAATGTGGATTAAATTATCTTTAACCAGTGACCACGAATTTGCGAATGAATTAAAAATTCTATTGCTGCTTGTTTTGCCAATGGAATCGATTCCTTTGGAAACCTTTTAGTGAAGGAATGTCGCAAATCATCATTCAGTGGGTAATTATATCGGTGATTCCCCTTTTTCGTGGTGCCAATTTTGTCCTCAAAAAAACTTAAAATTGGAGATTTATTTACTCTTCATATCATGTTTTTTGGGTGAATTCTTTATATCATGGTTTTGTTCTATTATTGATGTACTATAGAGAATCTTTGTACCTTCGTGCCAAAGGATAACGTGAACCATAAAGTATTTGGTTCAACTAGTAAGGAATTGTCTAGTTTAATCAGATGTCTCACTTATGGTCTTAATTATAATTGTCTAGTTTAAATGCTTAGTGGTAGAGCTTTTAAAGCCCTTATGGTCCTCCCTAGTTCAATTCTAATTAGTCCAGATCCCCAATAAATTCTCCAAGTGTAAGTGAGGCAAGTGAATGATAATGGTAGTAATACGTGTAAAAGATAAAAATAAATTAATCCAAGTCGAGTCCAATGACATTATCCTTAAGAGCTACTCCATAACTACTAGCTAATCAAGATGCGGCATTTTCCATGATTAAACAAATTAATCCTGTAAAACAGGGTGAACAGAAAGCATAAAATAATATAGCTCATTACCAGGTATAATAATATATCATATGAGGAAAAGAGGTATACCAAATCTCAAGTGTTGTGTATTGAACATATCATTTCTAATCCTCATATAGGCTACTATTGCCAACATTATTCAGCACCTATTAACAAATAAATATCCAGTTTCAGAAGTATGAACGTCTATTTTGTATTGGGCTATAAAGTATAACAATAATATTATTCAAAACCATATATCTTGCTTCCAGCAATTTGTTTATTGCATGAGTTTTAAGAAGATGGAGGAATTGCGCACGAGGATAACAAAGCTTACACAAGAGAATTAAGATATCTGACGAGATTATTAAGAGATATTTGCAATAAAATACACATTGGAATGAATGTGGATTAAATTATCTTCAACAAGTGACAGCCAAATTCATTAGAACTCCGTCCCAAATTTGCGAATGAATAAAAAAAATTTTATTGCTGCATTTTTTTTTCGCCATGGTTGTATTTGCAATGGCATGCATTCCTCTGGAAACCTTTTAGTGACGAAATTCCGTTGGTAATTACCCGTTTTTGTAGTGCAAGTTTTGTCATGAAATAAAAAATTAAGATTGGATGCTCGAGTCAAAAAACAAAAATGCTCCCCTAAAAAAAAGGCAAACATGGGATTCTTTTGCTAGTGACCGGTAAAAGAAATTAGAAATTAAAAGCCACCCAGGCTTTATATCATCCATGTATATATTGAACCCACAAACAGAGATATTGTTTAAGACATGGATTCTCAATCACCACTCTAATCAGATCATGCCTGGTTTGTTTTGGAAACCACGCAATGGTATCATGTAAAAGGAAGTGACATATTGGAACATTGCTTGGTTTCACTTTTAGCATTTGGAAGGCCAAATATTTTGGGTGCCATATTGACGTGTCCATGTGACGCACACTCACCGCTTTCACTTTACTCCCATCAGCCCCCTCCAACAACACCGTATAGGCAACTGTCTTCTCCATCTTGTGGCAGTTAAGCACAGTGTACACATAACTGAGCTTGTGGCACACCATCAGATTCGCCATTTCCACCTCCTTCACTCCATTCTTTATTCTGTATTCTTGCTTATTTGTTTCCTTCTTCATCTCTATAGGGAAAGCTTCCACATTTTTACCAAGCTTGGACGTGACAAAGTCAAGCATGGATTCTAAGGTAGTTGCACAATACTTGTCCTCTCCTTTTATCTCTGGTTTCTGACACACTTCAATCGTGTTCTTCATGACCTCAGCTTTTATTGAGCTAGGATTGACACCAAACTTGTCCAGTATTTCAGCCATTTGTATACAAGTTTCAGTTGAATTTTTTTAGATCATAGAAAGTAAATAAAATACTTTAGATTATATATATTTTGAAATATTTACGTGCTTAGTTTATAAATCATATAAATCATATAAATTAATTTGAAAAATGATAAATATATCACTCTATTTAATTGTTTAAGCTCCCAAAAAAGTCAATCGTGCTTAGTTTAAGGATTGGACGGAGTAGCTATTCACATGGCTGGGCATTGTTAAATTATTGAATATTAACTAAGTACATACCTTGGTTGAAGAAAAGGGAATGTATTTGACGACTTGATGAGGCAAGAGGGAAGCTTGGTTGGAGGACTGTGTGAAGATAAAGCTTATTTTGTGACCAAACTTCAAATCATTTTCCAAGAAGAGATCCGTACTGTTTGGGTTATCTTGGAGTTTTGTCTCAAAATCACCACGATTACATTGATTGCCCAAGCAGCTGCAGCAGCAACAAAGTGAAATATTGGACTTGTTTGTTGGAGCGTTTGGAAATGTCAAACGCACGTTCAACAGCATTTGACTTTTGGAAACGTTGTTTCAAACAAACCCTATATTAATTGCCAAAGCAGCTGCGACGGCAACAAAGTGAAATATTGAATTATGCCACACCGTGGACAATGGCACGTCACATTTGGTAAGCTAAAGGAAAATCCTCAAATTATGCCTCACATATTAGGAAGGATGGGAGGCATATCAGCTGAGCCTTCATGATTTTTTTTTTCCTTATTTCTTTGTGTTATAAGATTTTACTTAAACGAGTAATATTATGATATTTTATAAACATAAAATGGTTTAGTTTTCAATTTTTTTATAATTTTTTGAAAGATAAACAATCCAAAAAAGCATCAACCCCATCCCCAACTTTAGAGCCTCTATCTTTTAAAGATGGGTAAAAATTCAAAAATACCCTTTATCTTTTACGAAAATAGTATTAGACAACATAAACAATTTTTAGATGCAAAAGTTCAAAATTGGTCCTAAAATGCCACCAACGTTAATTTTAACTAACATCGTTAAGTCATTGATATGAAATATTTAATATTTTATCTAGTATGGCCTTTATGGCCCCAAATAATATTGATTTCTAGAATCTTCAAGAAAGTTCAAGTTTTAGAGATGGCTTACACAAAATTCCAAGGCAATGAAGAATTCTCATTTTCTAACCCTAAACTATACCATTCAAACAAGATATGGCCTTTCTAACTCCAAACCGATGAATTTTAAAAAATAATTTTGATTTACGGAATCCTAATAAAAAATTAAGTTAGGGATATTGAAAATTAAACCACTAAGATATTAAAATGTCACCCATTTCATGTGAAATATAATTCTCAAAAGAAAAAAGAAAAAGAAAGTGATAAGTTGAGAAAAATCAAGCAGCAGCAGAGAAGGCGTTGCTGACACTCCAGATCCGAACAAAAAAAGGTAGGTGAGACATTCCCACGGAGAAAAACAGCTTCCTTCTATATCTTGAGTTAATATATATATAGGAGGAGCTTTTCCTTGGAAGTCAATTTCTACATACTAAACATATTACATTGCACACCAAGGGATAATGGCTTTGTACCTTTTCCATCCACAACTTTTTTTGTAACAAACGGCGAGTTAAAATACATTATTTTTCATTTGAAGATGGAAAAAATTCGTAGAAAAATTACGAAATGAACAGTGCTGCAACGCTAACTAGGTTTGTGAAGAAGATCTGAGATGGATTTAGGCATTGGAGTGGTAGTGGGTAGCATGGACTTCCAGTAAAGCTCCAGAGGTGATAAAGCAGCATGTATTGCAACCACTGAAATCAGCTGCAATGTCACATATAAGATAAGAATACACATTCGTTTTATACTGTGAGAATAGAAACCAGAAGTAGTAGGGGTAGAATTGTAATATCCGCATTTCTGTAACTTAAATTAAAGTCTAAATCGGTAAATTATGTGATAATCTATGGCCCATAAATAAGGAAAAATATAGAGGAAAATGCCAAAGGAAAGAAAGATCATAATTGACTAAGTCCCTAGTCTTGAAAAGTCTAAGTGAAAATGACTAAGGGTAAAATGGTCACTTGGCCTACATGATAAGGGCAAAATGGTCATTTCGATTAAAAGACCTA